>QANZ01031629.1:0-34618 GCA_003254925.1 Chamaecrista fasciculata | reverse complement strand
AAAAAAAAAAAAAAAAAAAAAAAAAAAAGATTAGGGTTCACAAAGATGTGGAGATAGGGTTCGAGAATGGGAGTGAGGATTCACGAGAATATGGAGATAGGATTTGATTTCTATACAATGGAGAATGTTGGAATAAATTTTGTTTAAGGACTGATTTGTAATTTATCATATCTTTATTTTGTGTTTTGATAATTGTCAAAAATTCTTGATTATAAATATTAAATTGATTAGTCTCAGAATATTATTTTAAATAATAAAGATTAATTGAAAGATCATGTTAAGACAAGATTAAAGTATTATTAAATGAGAAATCTGATGATTATGTGTTAATCCATCTAAAAAAGGAAAGAAATCTCAGAGTTATTTATGTTCCTTAATTATCGCTATGATTGAAGGAACTGTTTAGGAAACTTTCTATAATGTGCGCTCATCATTGTATTTTGATTAAATTGAGTGCTGATCTTGCTCCATAGTATTAACTTCGTGTTATTATTGTTTAGCAATTAAGAAAGCTGACCGTTAGACATTCTATCTTTGTTAAATCTATATTTGGAAAGAATTTATGCTAATTGCCCCTAATCCGCAGGTCAATGAACTCTGATAAGGAAAGTTTTTAAACTTTCATATTTTGACATTGCTGATCAATGCTCAACGACTATAATTCATAAATACCAGATGAGCAATCATGGAATGTTGTCAAGACGTTGAAGAAGGCTAAGGCAAATCGAATTTCTTGAAGATACTATTGTTCCTAGCCATTGGAGTATTCAAGTATGGAAAACATTCCTTATGAAGCTACTGAAGCTGCTGAAGCTGCTCGACTATATAAAGATGATGAATTCGAAAGTTCAAGATGCTAAGTGGTGTTGCTAGTGTGCTGAAAGAATATTATCAAGTTGCTTAGTGCTATCTCTTTGTGAGAAATCCTTTGTGGAGTATTTGAGTCTTTTTGACACTCACTTTGTGTGAAACCCTCTCTTTGTGAGAGACCCAATCTCTTTCATCTCATACCTTCTGATTCGTTCGTATACCTCCTAGTGGTAATAGGTTGCTTACCCTCGGTTGTTGTGAAACCCTAGTGGTGATCCGTGAGTGGTTGCACTGTAAGAGAAGTTGTTGTGAGGAACCTTGTTGTTACCCGTGAGGAACTTGTGGTTTGGGGAAACTGTAAAAGAGAGACTTGTGAAACCTTAGGGTGATCAGTGGGTGGTTGTCTTCCAAAGTGTACTTTTGATTAGTTTTGCCCAATAATATAAAATTCCTTACTTTGTATTTGGGGACTGGACGTAGGCTTAGGAGAAAGTCCTTTTATGAGGATTAGTATCTTATTCTGAACCAGTATAAATTGACTGTGTTGTTCTTCCTTCCGTTAACTCTTTTATATTCCGCATTTATCTTTTATGAGTTAAGGAACTGTTTTCTTTTACGAGCAATTTTGTTAAGAAGCTCTTTTATTAAAAGGAACTGTTTTCTCTAAGAAACTGTTTTCTTCAAATAAGCTGTTTTCGCTAAAGAACTGTGTTCAAGAAAGAAATTGTTTTAAGGAATTTATCTTAAGAGGAACTGTTTTAAGGAACTTTGTTGGAACTTTTTTTTATCTTAGAAAAAGTTTTAATTTCCAATTCACCCCCTCTTGGTATATTATTCCTTGTGCATTCTGACTAACAGAGGAGAAATTAGGAATTGGGTATGTGGGAATGGGTCACACGTGAGCTGCACATTGTCTTAATTCTGTTAGTTTTAGATGACAAATACCTTATGGGACATTTTTTTTTGTTAACTAAGCAGACTCCATGCCCTTATCTACCACTTTTTAAACCATAATGACCATTTCTGTAAATGAGTCAAATCACAGAGACCTTCTGTGTAATAAATCTAAAAAATTGATATATTAATTTTCTGTAATTTTTTTAAAAAAATTTCAGCTTACTTTATTTTATATTGTAAAAATACAGATATTGTATATATATATATATAAATATATATATTATTCAAAGTATTTAAAAATATATATTGTTCTAAATTTAATTGTGATATTTCATATCTATATGTAAAAATAAATAATATAAACTGAATTTACATAATTTATGGAAATATTCTGAAAGTAAGATATATATGATATATAAAATAATTAAATAATATAAAAATATAATTCAATTAAATAAAAAAAATATATTTTGTTTAATATTCGTGTGCGAAAATTTATTGTAGCATCATATTTATTTTAAAATTAAAAATATAAATTAGATTAATTTATTGTAAGTCGTTCATTATACAAAAATTGAAACTTTTATTAATTTTATAAACAACAGTAAATTAGTCAGCTAATACTATATGCTATTTTTTTTTTTATGGAAAATGTTATGACACTTGGTAAAAGAAGTTGACATATTAAACCGAGTCTCGGCAGCACCAACAATTACAAGTTCAACCTGTTAAGTAAGACATTTTATGGAATTCTATATATATTACTAAATATATTTTCCTCTTTTCACATAGGTTTCTGACGCATGTAAAGAAGAATTTTTTTTTCTTGGATTGAAAAATTAGGAAAATTTCAGAAAGAAAATGTTATTGCGTGAAAAAATCGCTAGAAACAAAGGAGAGCTACTTTTTCCTGGAACGTGAAATAAATGTTCGTTCAGAAAATTCTCTCAAAAAACAAGGTGGTTCATTTGTGGACTTGGGTTTATTTATTTATTTTTTTCAATTTTAATTGACCCAGTGAGGATGTTGACGCAACTAAGATAGATGTGCAAAATTTGTATACGCAACTATGATAAAAATGACGTATGTCAGTATCTGGATTTTTTTTTTTGGGTCAGAAGTCAGTATGTGGACTGAAGTGTAGGAAGCTATTTGATAAAAAACAAGTCAAGTGAAGTTTTTCAAATGTAACCTCAGCAAGTCATGATGTCTCATGAGTCATGCCATGTCGAGATACTATAAAACGCTACAGTTCATGCACCTAAAGGCTAAAGCATTACAGGCCAAAAAAATGCCCCTAAAGCATTGAACTACAAAGGCACTATTCGAGTATAGATATTTATTCAAAAGAATAAGTGTGTGAGTCCAAAGACAAATAAGATGATATCCAATTTTAATAATAAAAATATTGAGGTTTAAATTGATCTTAAATATATGTTTATAAATTCATTTTGGTTCAAGATGTTTCAGAATTTTTATATGATCTTAAATGTTTTTATAATTATATATTTTTGCATGATACTAAACTATTGAATATATAATATTTATTTCTCATGTTTCAAATTCAAATACAATAAGTTTAAACTTACATGTTATTTTTTTTAGGGTAAAATACAGGAAAGGTACCTGTGGTTTGGCCTAATCTCACTTTTATGACGTGTGGTTTTAAAAGTTGCACATTAGGAACCTGTGTGTTTCGCCGTTAAACAGAAGCAGTACTTGTGTAATTTTCCGTTAAATTTTTGACGGAAAAAGTAGTACTTGTGGTTTCGAAAGTTGCACATTAGGTACCTGTGGTTTTGCTGAAGCTTGAACTACATATTAGCTTCATATTTTGAACATTAAACGATGAAACCCAACACTCTCTTCATCTTCATCATCATCTTCTTCCCATAAACTCAACAAACCCTCATTTCTCATACGAATTTCAAATTCCACTCATCAAATTAAATCAGAAATCACAAACACACACACACATAGATATACATTAATCAGAAATCACCCGAATTATCATCTCCAAATTTCTCGGCGGATTTTGAAGCAATTTCAAAGATTTAGGGTTTCTAATTTGATTTGATGAAATTAGGGTTGTTGAAATTGCAGATCGAAGAGGGTTTCTGTAATACCCCAAGGTACCATGTTAGACATTAGACTTAGCATTTGACTTAAAAGTAAATTGTGTAGTTAATCTAGAAGTCCTTATGAGCTTGTGGTTAAATTTTGAGAGCAACCTGACAAAAAAATTTTATCCGTGTTTCATTTTAATTTTATTATAAGACACTTTTGAGTAAGAAATAATAAATTATAGATATAATATTTTTGAAAGGAAAATATATATTTGGAACCTACTATTTTCAATGAATCCAACAATATAATTTTTTTCAAAAATCTCTATTTCTAGAACTTTTGAGTTTTAGGGACTGTTTTGAAAGAATTTAAATGTTTTTGGGCAATACTATGGATCTAGCCTCTTTCTCCTTGCATCAGAATTACTTTTTTGCCCCCCCAAATTTGGCCAAAATAGCAAAACAACCCTTTCTTTAACAGAAAATTACACAAGTACTGCTTCTGTTTAACGGCGAAACACACAGGTACCTTATGTGCAACTGTTGAAACCACACGTCATAAAAGTGAGATTAGGCCAAACCACAAGTACCTTTCCTGTATTTTACCCTTTTTTTAATATTTTTTGTTAATAAAGAAGTCAAATTGAATCATAAATCAAAGATGAACTATTCGCTATGAAAAATGGACACTTCATTTTGAAGGCGTGTCGCCGTGTCAGACACGTGTCCATATCCGACACCTACACGATATATATTCATAAGTTTTAGAGTATAAAATCATTTTTTGTTACTTTAATATGACAAACAATAAAAAATAATGACATATATTATGAATAAATATTGTAATTTTTAAAATTTTCATCAAAATTTATGGATTTTAATTATTTATATATATAAATATATGTCGTATCGTGTCGTGTAATTTTAAAAATTTTGCGTGTCCGTGTCCATGCTTCATAGACTATTCGTTTTACATTTAAACAAGTGAAATTAGTCAAATTTATTTGGTTTCAAGTTCAAATGCGATAAATTCGAAGTTACAAGTTACTTTTAAGTCTTAACGAGTCTTTTCTTTAATCCAATTAAAACTATAGACAAATGAAGTCAAATATAATCTGAGTGTATTTGAGAACAATTTTACAACTCCAGAAAAAAAAACTTTACACCAAAACTTAAGCTAGAAAATTAATAGAGACTTTCCGGTAATTGTCACTGCATAACATAGACATATATATACACATATATAAATCAAACTAAAAGATATATATATATATATAGATATATACAATGCACTCGTGGCTTGAGAAGAAATGTACAAATTAAAGCTTCAGAATCCCGAAAAAGAACTAAGCCTCCTATTAGCTAGCTAACGAGTAAAGAAATTGCTCTTAGAGATATCGTTGACTGATTTGGAACAGCTAGTATATTGATGAGAGCTTGAATCCCTTTTACCAATAGTTAATTCCATTCGACCATGCATGAAGAATGCGGGTTCCTTAGGATATGGTAATTGAATAAAATCATTGCTGAGATATGAAACAATGGTACCCATAGAAGGTCGAGCATCTGGATTTTCTTGAACACATAATAAACCAATCTGGATGCATTTAATCACTTCAGTGTATGAATCAAGTTCTGTAACATTTGAATCCAATATGTCTGATAACTTGTCGTCCCTCCATTGCTTCCAAGCCTGCAATAGTTAAACTAAGATTAGTTATTTAAATCATTACTATCCCAGTTAGATTTACAATGTTAATTATGAGAACTTTTTACTTACATAACTCAGGAGGCCATCAGCATATTGTGAATCATGAGAGCTTACATTCTTCTTTCCACTAACAATTTCCAAAACTATAACTCCATAGCTGAAAATGTCTGACTTTTCAGAATATTGTCCAAACATTGCATATTCAGGAGACATGTATCCACTATAAAAATCAATCCAAATAAATAAAATAAGAACATTGGTAGACATATTAGATAAATGGTATATCATTAGGACAACTTTTTCTTCTCCTCTTTTACCCAAAATAATGTAGAAGTAAGGAATGGGAAGAAAACAAACATTCTCAACTTACTATGTCCCAACAATTCTATTCGTATTTCCTTCGTATTCATTGAGAGCAACCATTTTGGCCCATCCGAAATCTGAAATTTTTGGATTCATCTCATCATCTAACAAAATATTACTAGGTTTGAGATCACGATGTATTACTTTAAGACGAGAATGTTCATGTAAATAAAGAATTCCTCGAGCAGTTCCTGTTATGATCTTATAACGGTCTGACCAGGTTAATGTTATGCTATGTTGTGAACCTGGACCAATAGAAAACAAGTATGAGTGAAACCAGAAAACATATCACACATGTAAGCAAATCATAATATGCCAAAAGGAATATACATGCGGCACGTAAATAAATTTTTTTTACTAAAACATGAAATAGGTTTAGAAGTGCCAAACCAGATAGAAAGTAATCCAGGCTCTTGTTGGGAACATATTCGTAAACAAGTATTTTCTCTTCTTCTTCAAGGCAAAATCCCAATAATGCCACCAAATTCCTATGTTGAAGTTTAGCTATTAGTAAAATCTCAATTTTGAATTCTACTTCTCCTTGTCCTGAGTTCTTTGAAAGTCTTTTAACTGCTATTTCTTTACCATCGAAAAGGACTCCCTGAAACCACAATTAGATAGACATATTGGGTAAATATCTTCATAATATATTATTTAACTTGATAATTTCTTTTATCTCTTTTATTTTTTACCTTGTAAACTTCTCCAAATCCACCTTTGCCTATTTTGTTTTCTTGCGAAAACTTATTTGTTGCAGCTTCAATCGTAGCCAAACTAAACTGCAAGGACTCTAAATCTGAAATTCCACTCCCAACTAGACAAATATAAGAAATATTAAAATAAATAACATTTTAATTGATGTGTATATATATATATATAACATTATCAAAACGGACTTGCGTATGTATATATATATATGTATATAAATGAGCAGATTTGAAGTGGCCAAAACAAGCTTAAGCCTGTATTTGTTAAAAGTAAAACTTGAAATACATACGTACAGTTTTCTTTGAGATTAACCTTGTAATTCTTTCTCGTTTTCCTCGGAAAGAAGTAGCAGGTAATAATGCAAGAAAGCATCAGCGCAACAAGGATCAGGAGTATGGTTGCAAATTGCGGTCCCCAACCGCAATTGCGCCCGCAATATTGCTGTTGCGGTGGTGGCCGCAACCCGCATCAGACCGCAACGACTACCGCAACAGTCATAACCTATATTGCAACACCCGCAATCGCAGTAAACGCAACGCAACCGCATCTGCAACCGCAACCGCAACCGCAGGTTGCAACCATGATCAGGACCACAGCAATAATAATAATAATAATTCGCGATAGAGCTTTTCCTTTTGCTGCACATATATACAGAGTACATCATTAATTAATATATTCATGTTTTTCACATGTCACATGATGAAGACAATAATTAAGAGTACCAACTAGTAAAAGAAAAAGAATCAAAAGCTCAACCATATATCTTCACAATTAGTTTTCATATATAATCATTAATAATATGAGAGATTACCATTATCTGCTGGTTGTGTGATGGCAGAGTCAGCGTAATAAAAAGGGTATAATTCGAATCTGACGTTGCAGCTAGGAGACATAACTCTTCCTCCTTGTCTTCCTAGACAGCACCAAGTTATGTCTCCTATGATGTCACGTAGACACGTGTCGCATTGTTGGCTTGACAAATCAGGCGTGCACTGTGCCAGAATATACAGATTCTGAGACTCACTAAGGTTTGCTTCTTTAGTCCCAAAATTCTTGATACCTTGAGACTTAGATTTGACTGCTTCAACAACAACCTCATTCAACGTTCTGTTTAATACCCGAACAAATCTTTCTTGGTCAGTCACATTATCTTTGTTAAACACAGCAACCGTAGGTGTCGTTCTCACAGTAGAGAAGAAACTTTGGTCAGAATATCGTAACAAGCACTGTTCGTTCAAAACGACAGCTTGTTTCAAATTGGGACAGAGTTGAATAATCTGATTGGTTGCCGTGGAAATACAGTCTTGACACGTGGCGACGGTGAGATCCCCACGGCAGAGGAAGAGGCCGTAGACGGTGGTGTCGTTTTGAGCTCCGACGACGGTGGTGTTGTAAAATCCATCTGTTTGGTTGGCGTTTAAGGAGAAAGAAGAGAGTAAGCGATTAAGATTGGTGTCAAAGGAGCTTTTTGGCGCGAATATGTTTGTTGTTGTGTTTGGACAATCGTAGCTTTGTCCTTTGCTTTTGCCAATCAAGAAGGTTAATTGTAAAAGAAGGCATGGAAGGAGAAAGAACTTGTTAGAGTTCATCATGAAGGAAAGCATTTTCTCTGATAGATGATCAATTAATGGTGTTTCTTACTTTGGGGAGTAACAAAATTTACATGCTTTGTGTATTAGAGCGTACACAAATACATCGTACAAGTTGAAGTTTCTAGATTTAAGACTAAATATATTTTAATTTTACTCTCTTCTTACATTGATCTGATGTAATTAAAGAAGAGGTTTATTTATTTTTTAATGGGGAAGCAGTGTTTTATTACATCTAAGAGTTAGGAAAAACTAATAGATACAACCAATCGGCAAAACTGTTGATACAAGTGAAAGATCGATAAAATCTATATGAAGAATGAGACGGATTGCGGGTCAATCGATCTAAGAAGATTTGGAAGAAGAATGCGAAAAAATAGGAAGTAGAAGATGGACGACTTTAATAATAAAAAAGTGGAAAGTTAAAAAAATGGTGAACAGTGATGGTGCATGGACTGGTGGAAAGTGTATCTGGTTTTTTGGTGATGGTGAAGTGATGAAAAGATGTGAAAAACACTAAAATAGTGTTCCCGATAAAAAGAAAAGGTTGAAGTTGGAGAATGGAAAAGTTGGGAGACCGTGATTTTTTTTGTTTTTGTTTTTCCTTTTTGGATTTGGAAAGTGCCAAAAATCATTATAATTAATTTAATTTAATATTATTTAAAAAAAAACAGTTAATTTATAATAATTTTTAAATGTATTTAAATCTTTCTCGAACCTGCTTCTTAAAATAGAGGTTCTTGCTGAAGCTCTGTAGTTTTGAAAACTTAGCCAAAACAGAGGAAGAATGAAACTAACCAAAACAAGGAGGAACGAAACTAAAGAGAAGTGACCAGAAAAAATAACACAAAAGATGTATAGTGGTTTAGAATAAGAAAGAATCTTAATCTTATACATCCACTTTTCAAGTAGGCAAAAGATCCTCTCGTTTTGCGGTGATTTTCAGTTATGCCCTTAATGTTTCAATTGTATCTTGTGTCCCAATGTGAAACGTTAGTTTCAATTATGCTCTCAATTTTGACTCAAGGCTGATGTGTTAATTTTTTTTACTTGTGTGTCAATTTTTTTGTTCTGAATTGAATATGTGGCAAGATGACTAGATAAATAAAACATTCATGATTTATTTTTTATCCACCATGGCATTTCCTACGTGATATAAGACTTGCGAAGATGAAGATGTCAAAAAAATTTTAGGGTAGTAATTTTTTGGTTAAGGGAATGTAAATCCACGTAAGAAATGCCATGGTGAATAAAAAATAAATCAGGGATGTTTTATTTATTAAGTCATCTTGCCACATATTCAATTTAGAACAATAAATTGACACACAAGTAAAATTGGGGGCATAATTGAAACTAACGTTTCACATTGGAGGAACAACTGACACAAATGAAACTTTATGAGCATAATTGAAAATCATCGTAAACGTTAGAGGCACGAAAGGGTCTTTTGCCTTTCAAGTATATAAATCAAGAAAGTTTTATAGTTATTTAATAACTTTGTATAAATAAGCTAAACGCCTAAACTCTATCTCAAGATATCACTAAATACGATTTTTTTTTGTTTGTTCCACTAACTCTATCAATCACTCAGACACACTAAAAACTAAAGCTAACAGCATAATCTCTTATGGCCAAAAAAAAAAAGCATAATCTCTTGCAATTTATATGATTTTAAAATTTATCCACGAACTTGTAACGTGCAAATGAGCTTATTGCCAATGCCGCCCTTTTATTTGTTTTGGAACTTGTTGAATTTTTTTATATACATTGTCATATTTGTTGCATGAATGTAGGGTGAAAGCCATCATTTCATATAGATACATTACTTTTTACACCTACTTGATTATGAAGCATGCGAATTTAGATGAAAAATCTGCCTTAGTTTATGGTTCATATATAATGATATTATGAATTTTTAAGTTGAACTCTTAAGTGTTTACTTTCCTTTCTTATAAACTAAATACATGATGTGCTTTTAGAGAATGTTGGATCAATTAAACACATTCAGGGATAATCATGGATAGGATATGAGTATACCTGAACTTGAATGAGTATCAAAATTATCTCCATACTCAAACCTGTAGAATAGTTTAGTCCACATACTCGAACCTAGATCCCAAGAAATAGTGAAATGAGTTATTTTTTAATAATATAAAACATATTTTTATTAATTTTTATATCTATAACTACTAAAAATAAAAAAAATAAACTATAAATATGAATATATTATTATATTATTTTAATATATATAATATATTTTATATTTTATCTTTAAAAATTAATATTTTTTCCAAAAAATTAAAAATAATATATTTTTATATATAATAATAAATATTTAATATTACGGATAGGGTACCGTATGAAAAGCACCTCATACTTAAATCCGAATCTATTGGTATTAGACCCCAATCCAAATGCATAAGATAAAATTTTAAAATCCTCATTAACATTTTAATCATCCCTGAACATCTCAAAGTCTCAGAAAAGATTCATAGTAATATTGATAAGCCGTTTCAAGATAATATACTTTTTTATGGACAGAGAGAATATCACAAAGATTTCTTTATACATATTATATTGTTCTATGTAAACTTTCTCTTCTAGAGAGAATATCATGTTGCAATAATTAGAGAAGCCGCAAAAAAATCTTTCTCTCATGAGAGTCGAGTTCTCTCTCAAACCTCTCCTTGTGAGGGATCACTTCTCTCTTTCATGAGAGATTTCACCCTATTTCATATTAGGGTTATCGATGATGTTCTTTTCTGTGTGTCTTCTGCAGCGGTGATTTTCAAGTTTAGGTGGTTTTCAGTGATTTTGTGGGTTTTGTGGCGAAGGCATTCTGGATCTGGTCTGGTATGGTTTTTTTTTTTGTGTTTCCAATTCTTTAGATGATTGTAGTTTTAGTTGGATCCCTAGATCCGTTAACTTGGCAGCTGATTGTCTTGCCAATTTGTGACACGAAGATGAGTCCTCTTGGATGGGTTGCAAACCCCCCACCTTCGTCAGTTGATGTTCTTTCTAATTTTCTTGTTGATGCTAGGAATGAATTTGATTATTTTATTGTGTTTTTGTTTGTATTGTGTTTTGCTTTGCCTTGCTTTTGAATGAATTATGTTTCAGGTAAAAAAAAAAAGAATATCATGTTGCGTTATCTTATTTTCAAATTTTATTTTATTTGTAATGTTATTTTAATTTGATGGATAATGTATTATTTAAAATAATTATTGAATTATTTTATTTTGTGATGCAAAGCCTCTATTACTATTATATATATATATATATATGAAATATCTAAATATTAAAAATAAAAAAATAATTTTATATTATAATTCTTGGGGAATTTTCATTATAAATTCGACGACTTTAAATTGAGTAAATTTCACCACAAATTTTGTCTTGAATTCGACCATAAAAATCCGTCACAAACAAACAGCAGCGGTCCTTTTAGTGATGGAATTCATTTCATTATAAATTTTGTCACGAAACAAGTTTTGATGAAATTTACTCACTTTGTGATAGAAAAATTTGGTCACAATTATCTTTTTTTTTTTGTAGTGAATCATAAGTCATAACCTTTTGCAATCTCACATTAGGAGGATCACTACAATGATCTTTGCACATAATACTAAAATTAGCCTTCTAGGAACCACAGAATCAGAGTAGGACGATGAATATTTTTTATTTCTCACTATTCACACAACACCTAGAACAAGAAACACCTCAATCTAGCAACTTGATTTTCTCAAAGGATCATCCACGTAGATTTTACAGAAAAGAAGTTCATATATATATAGTAGCCTTTTCACATGAAACAGAGTAAGAGTAGAAGAACTTTTGTAATTTCACAAAGAGATAATGGTCATAGAGATCTCTGCACGAAATGATGCTAGGAAAATTGGATAATTCTCATTATGATGTAAACGTTACATATATACAGCACAATGTGATGATAATCACGTGATGGCACAGAAAGAAATGTAACTAATTTCACCCTACAGCTGGCTATACAATGCCTAGTCACTAATTCTAGAATGTACAACTAAAATACTGAAATACATGGAAAATACAGTAAATACAGGGAGGAAAAATACAGAATGTATACTGTAACATCCCCCTCTCAAGTTGGAAGCACGTGAGAAACGAGACCCAACTTGGACATGAAAGAAGAGAGCTGTGGGGAAGCAAGAGCCTTCGTGAAAAGGTCAGCAAGCTGAAGCTGTGAAGGCACATGCTGAGGAGAAATGAAGCCATCTTTGCACTTGTCACGAACTACATGACAGTCTATTTCAATATGCTTTGTGCGTTCGTGGTACACAGGATTGGCAGCAATATGGAGAGCGGATTTATTGTCACACCAAAGAGGAATAGGTAAAGGGGGTGTGATATGGAAGTCTTTAAGAAGGTAAGTGATCCATTGGAGTTCACAAACAGCATTGGCCATACTACGATATTCAGCTTCACAAGAAGATCGGGCCACTGTGGTTTGCTTCTTTGCTTTCCAAGAGATGGCATTTGAACCCAAGAGGACACAGTAACCAGAAAGAGAACGACGTGTTTGAGGGCATGAAGCCCAGTCACTGTCGCAATAAGCAGTAAGATCAAATGGAGATGTGGAAGAATAAAATAGACCAAGATCAGAGGTGCCCCTGAGGTATTTGACAACATGTAGTGCAGCATGAAGGTGAGTTTCACAAGGAGATGAGACAAACTGGCTCAGCTGCTGAACACTGAAGGTAAGATCAGGACGTGTGAGGTTTAAGTATAGTAAGCGACCTATAAGACGCCTATATTGCTCTGGATCATCAAGGGAAGGAGAAGTAGCATCAAACTTATGACCCTTAGGGAGTGGAGTTGCAACAGGGGTGGCATTAGTAAGGTTGGTATCTGAAATAATGTCAAGAATATATTTTCTTTGGGACAAGTAAGTACCTGCACTGCTGCGAGCAATTTCGACACCCAAAAAGTATTTGGCCAAGCCTAAGTCTTTAATGCTAAAAACAGTGTTTAAAAATTGCTTGACCTGTAAGAGATCTTGCTCACAAGGGCCAGTTAAGAGCATATCATCTACATATAGGATTAAGGCAATAAAACCACCCTTGCATGATTTTGTGAAGAGACAGTTATCATTGACAGATTGGACAAAACCATAGTTAACAATGTGAGTAGTAAAAGCACTATTCCATTCTCGTGAGGCTTGTTTAAGCCCATAAAGAGATTTGTTAAGCTTGCAAACCTGCCCTTGGAGCCCTTTGTTATAACCTTCTGGGATGTCAAGATAAACTTCCTCCTTCAAAGTGCCATGGAGGAAAGCATTGTTGATGTCCAATTGATGGATTGGCCAGCCCTTACATGTGGCAAGAGCAATGAAAATGCGAACTGTGACTACCTTAGCAACTGGTGAGAAGCTGTCAAAGTAGTCAAGACCTGCAACTTGAGTGTAGCCTTTGGCTACCAATCGGGCTTTGTAGCGATTGACACTACCATCTGCATTGTATTTAACACGATACACCCATTTTGTACCAACTGTTTTCTTGCCTGCAGGTAAAGAAGTGAGCTGCCAAGTATTATTAGATTCAAGTGCTTGGAATTCTTGCTGCATGGCGAGGATCCATTCTGGATGCCTAGCAGCTTGTTGGTAAGTATGTGGCTCATGGACTTTTGAGACTTGAGACACAAAATTTATGTAATCAGAGGAAAAATTAGAAATAAAAGGATGGGTAACAGAAAAATTACATATGTAATCACTAAGATGAGCAGGAAGCTTTTTTGGTCTGGTGCTAACTCGGAGAGGAGGAGCATGAGGAGGGGAGGAAAGTTCTGATGCAGTAGAAGGGATTGTAGAGGGAGAAGCATCAGAAAGTTGGGGAGAGCCCATTATCTGTTATTAAGCATATTCCTTCATTGACATCTAATACCATTCACTCTCTTACTACTTGTGACACTTGTCATTTTGCCAAGCAATCTCGATTGCCCTTTCCTACAAGCACTACCCGAGCTACATCTATTTTAGAATTACTTCACACTGACTTGTGGGGACCTTATTGATTGCCTAGTTTGAATAATGCACATTATGTACTTACCATTGTTGATGATTACAGTAGGGTCACTTGGACCTTTCTTTTAAAATATAAATCCCAAGTTTCTCTCACACTTATCAATTTCATCACCCAAGTTCAAAAACAATATGACAAATCAGTAAAATTACTTCGATCTGACAATGGTACTGAATTTATTAATCAATCTTGCACCAACTTCTTCTCCAAACTAGGAATCATTCATCAAACTTCTTGTCCTTATACTCCCCAACAAAATGGGGTCGTTGAACGAAAGCATAAGCATCTCTTAGAAGTAGCTCGTAGCCTTCTCTTTCATGCTCATCTTCCCACTTCCTTCTGGGGTGAAGCCATTCTTACTGCCACACATCTCATCAATCGGATGCCTACATCTCTTCTTGATTGGAAAACTCCATTTGAAGTTTTTCATGGTTATTCACCTAATTATTCCAGACTCAAAGTTTTTGGCTGTCTTTGCTATGTAACTATTACTTCTCCTCACAAAGACAAATTTTCTCCTCGATCCCATAAGTGTATTTTCATTGGTTATGTTGCTGCTAAAAAGGCTTATAAAGCCTATGATTTACAAACACATCAATGTTACATCACTAGAGATATAAAATTTTATGAAACTGATTTTCCCTTTAACTCTGCATCTGCATCTGCATCTTCTATTACACTGCCACTTGTTTCTGCTGATCATGATACACCTTTTGATCTTGATCTTCCTTCTTTCTCTCAACCTTCTGTCACTCCCTCATCTTCTCAAACCAGGCTCTGATACCATGCACGAAATGATGCTAGGAAAATTGGATAATTCTCATTATGATGTAAACGTTACATATATACAGCACAATGTGATGATAATCACGTGATGGCACAGAAAGAAATGTAACTAATTTCACCCTACAGCTGGCTATACAATGCCTAGTCACTAATTCTAGAATGTACAACTAAAATACTGAAATACATGGAAAATACAGTAAATACAGGGAGGAAAAATACAGAATGTATACTGTAACAACCTCACTACAGAAGCACAAACTGAGGGGAACGCCATGTGGTGCTAACGTTGATACAAATCCGCCGTGAACAAGATCCACTTCTAGTCGAAGGAAGCCTCAAGAACAGCCTTTGCAAGAGTAACAGAGTAATGAAGAATATGGATTGGATGGTGACAGGTACGATTGTATAAACAGGATGGTAGGCTCAAGTTGAGAATTATCTGAGTTTGATTATTCTGAAATTGGTCTGATTTATATGGTTAAATAAGGAGAAGCTCATTTTGGTCACAAGAAGTGGGGGGTTGGAAAAGAGGATGTTGGTTTAGGAAGCTAGGGAAGGAGGAGGTGTCAATAAAAGGGATTTAAGATCATGTTTAATCTCAAGGGAGGACCATAGTTGATTTTTGGTCAAATAGTAGTCCTCAAATTATAAGATAAGTTTTAGTTTGATCATAAAATTATTTTTTGTTCCGTTTCGATCGGAAAAATTGGATTTCATTCCTAAATGATTTAGATGAAGAATAATTTTTCTTTCATATGTGTCATAATTAAAATCTGATATACCAATATCTTTTAGTTGAATAAGAGGCCAAGATTGTCACAGGTGATTGTGATATTGGTTCCAATCAAGATGATTGATGATGAAGTTTGTGAATCTGATCAAATTTTAAGTAAAATCTATCTAATTTGTTTAAGATATTAGGACAAAGATATCATTAAGGAGAAAGAGACTTGATTTGGCACACTCAGTCTCACATAATTTTCAACCTTTTATATTTTGTGTATATTTGATGTAAAATTATATCTAAGATATATTATTTTTACTTAATTAATAATATAAGTAACTCTTTTTTATTTTCTACCTATCAATTTATCATTGAAAAAAAATCATATCTAAGACTAATGTATCAAACCTCTAGCTTGACAATTAAAAAAAAAAAAAACTCATAGTATGAACTTTCCACTATTCCCATATGATATGGGACAACTTTGCAACATTATACAAAGATATAAGATCAAAAGTGCACTTTTCTTGTCTACTTCATCCAAATTTGCCATGTGAGTGTACTTTGGCAAAATTTGTGAGACCAAAAGTGTACTTTAGCCAAAATTATATTTTAACATAAATGATTTGAAAACTACCAAAATAATGACGTATAAAGCCATATAAATACTACATCTAACTACAACAAAATATATAATGAACTGATGGCTTCAAAAGAAAATGAAAGCTAAGCCTTCTAGCTGCTACCGAGGAAAGAAATCACTCATGGACATTTCATTGACTGATTTGGAACTGCTAGTGAATTGATGAGAACCTGAATCCCTATTACCGATGGTAAATTCCAATCGACCATGCATGAAGAATGCTGGTTCCTGAGGATATGGCAATTGAATTACGTCGTCATTGCTGAAATATGAAACAATTGTACCCATAGAAGGTCGAGCATCTGGATTTTCTTGAACACATAACAATCCAATATGGATGCATTTAATCACTTCATTATATGAACCAAGTTCTGCAAGATTTGAATCCAATAGTTCTGACATCTTGTCGTCCCTCCATTGCTTCCAAGCCTACAATAGTTAAGCAAATTTAACTATTTGAATCATTACATTAATCAAGTCAATTTTACAATGTTCATTATGAGAACTTTCTACTTACATAACTCAAGAGGCCATCAGCATATTGTGAATCATCATGAGAACTTACATTCTTCTTTCCACTAACAATTTCCAAAACTATAACTCCAAAGCTGAAGATATCTGACTTTTCAGAATATTGTCCAAGCATTGCATATTCAGGAGACATGTAACCACTAAAAAAAATCAAGTCCAAACAATTAAAACAAGAAAATTTTGGTCACATTTAGAACTAATTAACTAGAATGGCAAATTACTTGTTCTGTAAAATGGTTTGGCAAAAACGTAAACAAAAAGATGGGAAGAAAAAAATCACAACTTACTATGTTCCAACAATCCTATTTGTACTTCCTTCAGTTTCATTGACAGCAACCATTTTAGCCAAGCCGAAATCAGAAATTTTTGGATTCATCTCATCATCTAATAAAATATTACTAGGCTTGAGGTCACGATGTATTACTTTAAGGCGAGAATGTTCATGTAAATAAAGAATTCCTCGAGCAGTTCCTTTTATGATTTTATAACGATCTGACCAGCTCAATATTATGTCTTGTTGAGAACCTGGACAAATAAAAAATTGTGAGCGACATAAGATCACATGCCAAAAATAATACATGTACAATTTAGATAGAAACTTTTAACTATAACATAAAAATGATATAGAAGTGTCAAACCAAATAGAAAGTAGTCCAGGCTCTTGTTGGTAACATATTCGTAAACAAGTATTTTTTCTTCTTCTTCTAGGCAAAATCCCAATAATGCCACCAAATTCCTGTGTTGAAGCTTAGCTATTAATAATATCTCATTTTTGAATTCCATTTCTCCTTGTCCTGAGTTTTTTGAAAGTCTTTTTACTGCTATTTCACTACCATCTGAAAGGATACCCTGAAATTACAAATAGTTAGATGAAAATATTGGATGAATGCACTCCTTATATGTATTCATTAACTTAATTGATAGCAACTTTTTTCCTTTTTCTTACCTTGTAAACTTCCCCAAATCCACCTTTGCCTACTCTGTTTTGGTGCGAAAACTTATTTGTTGCAGCTTCAATTGCGGCCAAACTAAATTGCAACGACTCTAAAGTTGAAATCTCACTTCCGACTGGACAAATATAAAAAAAAAAAAACATCAAAATAAATTACTTTTTAATATGCATATATATATAATGCTTTGTACAATTCTACACTTAAAGTAAGAAATTGGAGGAGAAATTAATCTTCTTCTACAATTTTCTTTCTTTGAGAAATAGCTCCTTCTCTGGAGTATTTGGAAGTAACACATGATGAATAAAAAATATAAGGAGTATCAATTAGTGGAAGAAAAAGAAAAAGTATCAACAGTATGCCGATAACTACGAGTGATGTTTAATTAGTTAAAATAAAAATTAATCTCTCATTCTCTTCTATTTCCCCTCCATTCTTTTCTGTTCTTTAATTCTCAATTCAAACATATCTAAAGGATAATATATTAACTATTGATAGGAACATGAATAAATAAATTACTTACAGTTTTCCTTGAGAGAAACCTTACAATTCTGCCTCGTTTTCCTCGTGATAAAAAAGTAGTAGGTAATAGTACAACAAAGCATCACCACGACAACGATAATGGCCACAACAATAATAATGATGGTTCGCGATGAAATAGCCTTTCCTTTAACTGCACATAGCCATTTACAATTATTGGAAGTGACACATATCAATTAGTGAAAGAAAAAGAAAAGGAAAAAGTATCAACAGTATACCGACAACAACGAGAGATGATTAATGAGTTGAAATAAAAGTTTTTTTTATTTAATTTTCGTTTTTCATAAATAAGAAATAATAAAAATTATTTGAACCTGAGGGAGGAGGTTGTGCGATGGCAGAGTCACCGTAGTAAAAAGGGTACAATTCGAATCTAACGTTGCAGCTAGGAGACATAACTCTTCCTCCTTGCCTTCCAAGACAACACCTTGTTATGTCTCCAATGATGTCACGAAGACACATCTCGCATTGCTGGCTAGACAGATCTTGTGTGCACTGTCCAAGAACATACAAATTTTGAGATTCACTAAGCTTTGCTTCTTTAGTCCCAAAATTCTTGATACCTTTGGGCTTAGATTTGACTGCTTCAACAACAACCTCATTCAACGTTGTGTTTAACACACGACCGAAGCTTTCCTGGTCAGAGACGTTATCTTTGTTAAACAGAGCAACCGTGGGCGTCGTTTTGACTATGGAGAAGAAATTCTGGTCGGAGTATCGTAACAAGCACTGTTCGTACAAAACGACAGCTTGTTTCAAATTGGGGCAGAGTTCAATGATTTGGTTGGTTCCCGTGGAAACACAGTCTTGACACGTGGCAGGGGTGAGATCCCCACGGCAGAGGAAGAGGCCGTAGACGGTGGTGTCGTTTTGAGCTCCGACGACGGTGGTGTTGTAAAATCCATGGGTTTGGTTGGCGTTGGAGGAGAGGGAAGAGAGTAAGTGATTAAGGTTGGTGTGGAAGATGCTGTTTGTGGGGAATATGTTTGATGTTGTGTTTGGACAATCGTAGCTCTGTCCATGGCTTCTGCCAATCAAAAGGGTTGTTATTGTAGGAAGATAGAGAAGGAGAAAGACCTTGTTAGAAGAGTTCATCAAGGAAAACATTTTTTTGATAATGATTTGTTACTACTTACTATACGGGGATTAAGAAATTTACATGCTTTGTATATATCTGCTTATTAAGGCCATGATGGAGATTTGGACTGTGGAGTATTTGAGTCATAGAAAGTCAATTATACAGTAAAAGTTGAAGGAGAGGCACGCAATGATATGTCATATTGGTGAAATTAATAATTTGATTAAATTGCGTGCCTCTCCTTCAAGGTTCGTTGATAGAAATATTTATATTTAATTAATGTCAGATAGTGTCTCTAACAAAATTGGCTCTAGTAGAAAATATAGGTGAAAAAATTGTATTAATTAACAAGTTTTTTAATTTCCAAAATATTGAAATTCTGCATTTCAAGCACCATAAATGTCAGCATCAAAACTGTACAAATAGTATTGATCATAGGATAATATCGAAAGTGGGTTTTATACTTGTGCTTGTGTACAGTGTAAGCCGTGTGGACGCCAAATAGAAGACTTGTTGCGTCTAACTAAATTTCCGCTAGAAAAAATAAAACAGAGCAGACCATCGTTACCTTTTTTTCTATGGTGAATCAAACGTACACCAGAAAATTCTCCGAAAAGAAAACAGTGTGCATGATTCATTTGTGGACAAGGGTTTTTATATATATATTTATTTTAAATGGACCCAGTGAGTATGTTGACGCGAAGAAATATGTGGACTGGAGTAGAGACATATTCTAAGTCACACAAGTCGTTGTAATGCATACAGGTGCACAAGCACAAAACTTTAGAAACATGGCAAACGTGCTTATTCAGCTATTTATGGTCAAAACCTTACTTTACTCCTGGATGTTTATCCTAAATTTTGTTTCAATCTCTAATATCTTTTGTTTTTTTCCTTAATATTTTCTAGAAGTTTTACTTTAGTTTTTAATTACTAGTTGTAATTATATTTCTTCCATCAAGTCCGAATAAGACGAAATTGGAGCTACGAGTTACTCTTAACAAGTTCTTTTTCTGCCAAATTGGAATCATTGACAAATGAAATCAAACTGGACTTGAAATTAGCTAGACTCAAAAGCAGGTCGCTCATTTAATGAAATTGGCCAAATCTTTCTCATTTTAAGTTCAAATTGACAAAATTAGAGCTACAAATTACTCTTGGTGAGTTATTTTTCTGCCTAGTTGGAGTTATCGACAAATAAAGTCAAGCAGTATTTTTTTTTTCTTGGCAGTCACATATGAAAGTTAATATAATTGTTTTGACCAAATCTACTTTTAAAGTACTATTTGAATTCGTTTGCCAATGACTCAACAAAGAAACAACTCGTCAGGAGTAATTTATAGCTATGATTTTATTGCATTCATACTTGAAAACGAGAGAAATATAATCAACTTTTAAAAACGAGCTTCTTACTTACAGGCCCAATTTCAGACTCAATTTGGTCTTTTTTGTCGACGACCTCAACTGAACAGAGAAAGAACTCTTTAAGAGTAACCGGTAACTCCAATTTTATCGTATTTGGATTTAAAATGGGAGAGATATAACCATATCATTAGTTAGGGACCAATTATGAAACTCATTAAGGACCAAAACGAAACTATTCGAAAATATTAAGAACCAAAATAAAATATAAAAAGTATTAGAGACTAAAATAAAGTTTAAAATAAATATTAGACTCCAAAATAAAAATTTTGGAAGTTATCTATTTATATATATATATATATATATATATGATGAGAAGTCTACTCCAAAAGAGGGGAGACTCTGGTGAAGTCTTGGTGTAAATCTGTAAAAAGAACAGAATGGAGTTGAGACCCCATAATGCTTTATTGATCACAATAATGGTGAGAGGGAATGTGAAAGTGTTTTTTAGTTTAGAGAATGTCGTACTTGGAGAATAATGGAATGAGATTAAATAAGGACGTGTTAGATGAGGTTGCCTTATAAGGAGATGACGTGTCAAGCATTTCAAGGATTACCTTATCTTTAGTCTCAAAAATTCCCTAGTGCATGTACGGCATTAGACAGACTTGTGTACGTCTTTAGGTGATTTCTGTTAAGTGTAGGAGGATGGCAATAATTGAATTCCGACCATTAGATGAAACAAATTTGAGACTAAAGATAAGGTAATCCTTGAAATGCTTGACACGTCATCCCCTATTAAGCATCAGAACTATTTTTTTCATACTCTAGCCAGTAACTACAGGTACTATCACTACAAATATAATAATCTAACTATAAGTGAAATATATAATGCACTCATGGCATCAAAATAGAAATATATAAACCTTCAGTGCCCAAAAAAAAAAAACTGAACCTCCTCCTAATGAGGAAAGAAATTACTCGTGGACATTTCATTAACTGATTTGGAACTACTAGTATATGGATCAGAACTTGAATCCCTTTTACCAATGGTCAATTCCATTCGACCATGCATGAAGAATGCTGGTTCCTGAGGATATGGCAATTGAATCAAATCATTGCTGAAGTATGAAACAATTGTACCCATTGAAGGCCGAGCATCTGGATTTTCTTGAACACATAGCAATCCAATATGAATGCATTTAATCACTTCATTATATGAACCAAGTTCTGCAAGATTTGAATCCAATATGTCTGACAACTTGTTGTCCCTCCATCGCTTCCATGCCTACAAGAATTAAGTAAAATTAATTATTCAAACAATCTCAGTAATCGAAGTCATTTTCACATTGTTGATTATGACTTGTATGGATTTTTTTTACTTACATAACTCAAGAGGCCATCTGCATATTGTGAATCATGTGAACTTCTATTTTTCTTTCCACTAACAACTTCCAAAACTATAACTCCAAAGCCGAAGATATCTGACTTTTCAGAGAATATTGTCCAAGCATTGCATATTCAGGACATGTATCCACTAAAAGAAAAATCAATTAAAACAAATAAAGTTCGAGAGCTTTGGACATAACTTTAATTTGTCATTTCTTTTTTTGTCATTTCTTTATATTCCGGAGACATATATTTAAAACTCACATATTAGGACATAACTTAATTTGTCATTTCTTTTTTTACCCATAAATAATAAGGTAGAAATAAGGAAAGACAGGAGAATAGAAATTCACAACTTACTATGTTCCAACAATCCTATTTGTACTTCCTTCAGTTTCATTTATAGCAACTATTTTAGCGAGCTCAAAGTCTGAAATTTTTGGATTCATCTCATTATCTAACAAAATATTGTTAGGCTTGAGATCACGATGTATTATTTTGAGGCGAGAAAGTTCATGTAAATAATGAATTCCTCGAGCAATTCCGTTTATGATTTTATAACGGTCTAACCAATTTAAATTTATGCTACATTGGGAGCCTGAACAAAAAAGAAAAAGATAATGTAAGGAAATTATAGAAATATGCCAAAAGGAAAACAGCATTATATTTGATAATATATTGCGGTGAATCTTAATGAATAATATAGCATTTAAGTAGATTATATGGGAATAAGGACTAACACCAGAGAGAGGGAAATGGAGAAGGCGCTTGTGCAGGTTGAGATTGGGAGAGATAAAAACAGCTAGGATAAAGAATTCTTGCCCCTTGGCATCTAAGACACCACAATGTCATGTCTCCTATGGCGTCACGGAGACACCTATGGCAATCTTGGTTGGACAGATTTGGCGTGCACTGTGCAAGAGTATACAGCCATTTAAACCCATCCAAGTATGCTTCTTTAGTCCCAAAGTTGTTGGTATATATATTTTGGGTTGCTTCACTAACTACTTCACTCAACGTTCTCGTTAATACCCGACTGAAGCTTTCCTCTTCTGACACGTTGTTATTGTTCATGAAACCCAACCTTGGCCTTAGATGGACGGTGGAGAAGAAAGAACGGTTGGAATAGCGAAGCAGGCACTCGTCGTACCAGATTATAGCCTTCTTCGAGGATGGGCACTCCGAGACTATTCGCTGGGTGGCCTTGAGAATCTGGGTGCATCCCGCAAGGCGTTTTTCCAACCCTGTGTGGTTATACAAGTCGTGTTGTTATTTGTTAATGCACACAGGTGCACAAAACTTCACAAACATGGCAAACGTGTTATTCACTTATATATGTTTGAACACCTTCTCGTCCATAAAAAATAACACAATTAAAAGAGCTTGGTTGGTCGGTGATCTGTAAGTATCTCTATAAACGTTTATAGAGCTTTGAAGCCTGCTCTAGCCTTGATAAGCCATCACGACTCAACTCACCTAAACTTTTTGTAACAAAAAAATTATAAAAAACAAAAAATAAACATGTGGATCATGGTGATTGGCTAATTGTATTAATAGGAGAGATAAAATAATAAATGTAATTAGGTAACTTCTCACAATTTTAAATTAATAAAATAAAATTTATAAAAAATTAAATTTTATTATAAAATATAATAAAATAATTTTTTAAAATTATTATAATTATAAAATTTAAATTAATCTTTGTATACCCGTTAAAATATGTAAACTACACTAGTATATATATATATATATATATACTAGAAATATATATATAACATTTGATTTGACATTTGTAGTTATTCAGTGACTAAATGGTATATTTCATATTTTCGAGGACTAAATCGTTAGAATTTTGAAAATTAAAAGACCAAATAATAAGTTTTCACTTTCTTAAATCTCATCTACTACTTTCTCTCTCCTAATATCTATACAGTCAGCCAATTATCAAGTTTCACAAGTTTATTTCTTATTTTTTTAATTTTTAATTTAATTATTTTTGACAAACCAAAAGCACTCTCACACATATAATATACTAGGGGCTTGGCGTGCCCTAACGGGCACGCCAATATNAATATGTATGTAAGTTTGAATTAATTAAAGTTAAAGATTACACAAAATTTTTATTTTGATAAATGAGTAAGTTTGGGACCAATTTGAAAAATTATCAAAATATATAAGATTCATCTAAAATAAATAAAATATTTAGGACCAATTTGAAATTACCTCATACATTTAGGATAGAAATTGGTATTTTATTAATTTGTAAATGTTTGGGTGAGATGAACGTGGGTTAGCTAGAGAAAAGTAGGTGATTTTTTTTTTTAATTTTTTAATTCAATAATTTTGATTAAACATAAAAGAATGAAGTCATATACATATATATATATATATATATATGATAACTCTTCTTCGGAAGAGGGGAGACTCCGGAGAATACTTAAACAATATAAATAAGAGAATCACCGCAACAAGGATTATAAGGACCACAACAATAATAATAATGGTTCGTGATGATTGAGCTTTTCCTTTTGCTGGAAAGACACATGAGCAATTAGTATTCATGTTATTCACATGCAATAAACAATATAGGCCGGATCATATTAATAACACGTGATGAAGAAAATAAATAAGAGAATCAATTGACATATGGAAAGGAAAAAGAAAAAGAGTACCATCTCTTAAATGCATATATATATGCCGTGAATCTTAATGTAGGGTACATTTGGATTAGGAGGATTAAGCAAGAAAAGAGGAGGGAGAGAATTGAGACCTCTTCCTCTTATTTTGGAAGTTGAGAATTGTAGGATAAAAAAAGTGAATGATAAACTATTTTTCTTTTGGTAGGCATAAGTTTATGTGAGTTGAGTTCCAGAAGATCATCAAAGTCAAATATTTCTCCAGACTCTATGAGCACTTACAAATATACTTATAGATTATCTATCGATGAGACTCTCACATCGATAACAGGAATTGAATTTACAACCTTGTGAGTTATGAGTTGATTACTTATCAATTGAGTTAACTTTTGGTAGTTGAAAGGTAAACTTTTGATTCTTCATTATCTAATTCATCTTTCTCAAATTGAGATATTTTAGAAGATATATATACCCCTCTCTTCACTTTCCTTGTCCAAGAGGACCGGGGCTTAATAGGGGAGAATCATAAGAGTTGATCGTGTTTGAATTATTCCATTGCTGCCTCTATATTTGTTGCTCCTCGATTATATTGAAACTTTAATTTCTCTAGCTGTTAGGTGTTTTAATTTCTACGGTGATTTTAATTTATTATAAATAGATCAACTTATTATTAATGTTATGAAGTGATTAAAGTAGCAAAAATCAAGAATGGATTTAATTACACTCAATTTTTTTTATATTGATCTTTCTCTATTCTTCTCCCTCCTTTTATTTCATATTTTAGTTATATTATAATTTATCTTATTCATTACGTATTTTTTTTGGTAAGATTATTCATTACGTATTTAATTTACTAACAATCGCGATTCCTTGGTAGTTGTCAGTTTTTTCTTTTATATTTTTTTTTTCCAAAGGAGGGTTATCTAGTACTACTAGTACTGGAGATCTTGCATGATTTCCAATTATATATATAGAGACCAGAGAGTCCCAATTTGTATATTATTATTAAGAAGATTATATTAATTTAAAATTAAAATATAATTATCATCATCTTTTTCATAACTTCATGTTTCCCTCATCATCTATCAAATTACGCTAATTAACCTGGGATATATATATAAGGGGATGACGTGTCATGCATTTCAAGGATTACCTTATCTTTAGTCTCAAAAATCACCTAGTGTAGGGCATTAGGATTTAGGCAGACTTGTTTACGTCTTTAGGTGATTTCTGTTAAGTGTAGGAGGATGGCAATAATTGAATTCCGACCATTAGATGAAACAAATTTGAGACTAAAGATAAGGTAATCCTTGAAATGCTTGACACGTCATCCCCTTATAAGGCAATGAAACAAAAAAAAGGAGGCCTTTCAGATGGTCCAACAGTCGCAGAGTGACTATATATTAAGCATTAGAATTATTTTTTTCATACTCTAGCCAGTAACTACAGGTACTATCACTACAAACATAATCTAACTATAAGTGAAATATATAATGCACTCGTGGCATCAAAATAGAAATATATAAACCTTCAGTGCCCAAAAAAAAAAAACTTAACCTCCTCCTAACGAGGAAAGAAATTACTCGTGGACATTTCATTAACTGATTTGGAACTACTAGTATATGGATCAAAACTTGATTCCCTTTTACCAATGGTTAATTCCACTCGACCATGCATGAAGAATGCTGGTTCCTGAGGATATGGTAATTGAATTAAATCGTTGCTGAGATACGAAACAATTGTACCCATAGAAGGCCGAGCATCTGGATTTTCTTGAACACATAACAATCCAATCTGAATGCATTTAATCACTTCATTATATGAACCAAGTTCAGTGAGATTTGAATCCAATATGTCTGATAATTTGTCGTCCCTCCATTGCTTCCAAGCCTACAATAATTAAGTAAAATTAATTTCTTCAAATCATTCCAATAACCATATTCATTTTTGCATTGTTAATCATGACTTGTTTGAATTTTTTACTTACATAACTCAAAAGGCCATCAGCATATTGTGAATCATGTGAACTTACATTCTTCTTTCCACTAACAATTTCTAAAACTATAACTCCAAAGCTGAAGATGTCTGACTTTTCTGAATATTGTCCAAGCATTGCATATTCAGGAGACATGTACCCACTAAAAAAATCAATTCAAACAAATAAAATAAGAAGTACAGTTTTGGACATATATTCAAAACTCACTGTACTGAATGTTAGGACATAACTTTTTCTTTTCTTTTTTTACACATAATAATGTAGAAAAAGAGGATAATAAAAATTCACAACTTACTATGTTCCAACAATCCTATTTGTACTTCCTTCTGTTTCATTTATAGCAACCATTTTAGCCAATCCAAAATCTGAAATTTTTGGATTCATCTCATCATCTAACAAAATATTGCTAGGCTTGAGATCACGATGTATTACTTTAAGGCGAGAATGTTCATGTAAATAATGAATTCCACGAGCAGTTCCGTTTATGATTTTGTAACGGTCTAACCAATTTAAGTTGATGTTACTTCGTGAACCTGGACAAAAGTTAGCATGAGTGGCATAAAAAAAAACATGTATAATGTAAGCAAATTATAGAATATGCTACCACTACCAGCCCGGGGGCTTAGACTACCCTGCCTAACTATTATTCTATATATGAAAATTAAAGAATATGCCCAAAGGAAATCATGCATTGCATAAATAAAATCTTTTAACTGAAACTTAAAATAGATGTAGAAGTGTCAAACCAAATAGAAAATAGTCGAGGCTCTTGTTGGGAACATATTCGTAAACAAGTATTTTCTCTTCCATATCTAGGCAAAATCCTAGTAATGTCACCAGATTCCTGTGTTGAAGTTTTGCTATTAGTAAAATCTCATTTTTGAATTCTGCTACACCTTGTTCTGATGTTTTTGAAAGTCTTTTTATTGCTACTTCTCTACCATCTGAAAGAATACCCTGAAACCACAACAAATTAGATCAAATTATTAAAAAATACATTCATAAAGTATCTTGATTAATAACATGATAGCCTCTCTCTTTTTTTTTTTACCTTATAAACTTCTCCAAATCCACCTTTACCTATTTTGTTTTCATGCGAAAATTTATTTGTTGCAGCTTCAATTATAGGTAGACTAAACTGCAAGGACTCTAAAGTTGTGCTTTCACTACCAACTGGATAAATATAAGAAACATTAAAATAGTGTCCATTTGAACGTGAAGGATTGAGATATATATCTTTTTGAACATGAATGAATTCCATATACTATACGTACAGTTTTCCTTGAGAATAAACTGATAACTCCTGCTCCTTTTTCTCCGTAAGAAGCAGCAGGCGATACAAGAAAGCATCACCACAACAAGGATTATAAGGACCACAACAATAATAATAGTAGTTCGCGACAGGGCTTTTCCTTTTGCTGTGCAAACATGAGCAATTAGTATTTAGTAGTACTCATGTTATTCACGCATGCTATAAAGTATAAACTGTACGTAATAGGATGGTGCATAATTACAGATGTTGAAATTGGGTAGAAAGTGAAGGGACTAAACTGAAATATATTTTACTACACAAGGACTCAAAATACAATTATATTTGAGCCTTCACACAACTCTATCACTTATTCACTACTTGCTCACGTCACACTCACACTTTATCACTCACACTTCAATCACTCACTCACTTTGCTGCACACAATAGCTACTTCACTCACACTTTGCTTCACACTTCACCACACACATCTACAATGGGTAAATACATATATATAGGTGCTTGAGGTCGGTGGTGGGACTTCTCCAGAATTTTTCCTCAGCGACTTTACATTATTTTAGTCATAGTAATTTCTAGGCTAATTCATATCTACACACATAAAGATATTTTTAGAAAGAAAAGAGATTTGATGATAGAAATTTGTAGAAAGGAGAGAGGAGTCGGTGACTCTGTTTAACACTTCCCCTCAACGACTACTCCTCTCAAAGTTGCTTTCGAGACCATCCTTTGTTGCTTGACTTATGTATCTTCCATCCTCTATTATCGTGTCATTTGTGTATCTCGGATTTGGTTTCTTTTGTCTCGTGGATCTTCGCAGTTGTTGTGATTGAAGAGTTTCTTCATCAATTGTTATCTCTGGTATTTCCCATAGACTCTGTCTTTGATCTTCTATTT
This sequence comes from Chamaecrista fasciculata, assembly GCA_003254925.1. Lineage (NCBI taxonomy): Eukaryota > Viridiplantae > Streptophyta > Magnoliopsida > Fabales > Fabaceae > Chamaecrista > Chamaecrista fasciculata. Next base: position 5,622 of record QANZ01031629.1, on the reverse strand, counting down.
CATGTACCCCAGTCTTCCATGGATTCTTCTTAACTGGCCTAGACCTTACGATGTCATCCTCTGTCACTAATTCTTTATTACTCTCGGAATTTGATTCTCTTTTTTCACCCGCCTCTGTCTCATTTGTTCTTTCTTTTAACTTCTCTTCAATCTCCTTCGTATCAGGAAGTAATTCAACTTATGGAGACCACCATGACAACGCTTCATCAAATTGTAGGTTTCTCGATGTGTAGCAACGACCGGTGTTTGGATCACAACACCTCCATCCTTTTCGATGTTCATCATAGCCAACGAATATACCACGAACTGCCTTCTTATCGAACTTACTACGTAGCTGGTTTTGAACAAATGCATAACAAACACAACCAAATACTCGAAAGTGACTTACCGTGGGCTTCACTCGCCAAAGCTTCTCATATGGTGTTTTGAAACCAAGCTTTGCTTATGGTAACCTATTCACAATGTGGACAGTGGTCTTCATGCACTCAGCCTAGAAACGCGCAGTGGCACATTCTTCTCGTGCAACATGCTTCTACACACTTCTGCTAAGTTACAGTTCTTCCGTTAGGCAACCCCGTTTTGCTGTGGTGTGTACGGTCACGTCAACCGCCTTCGAATATGGTTTTCCCTCAAGTACTCCGTGAACTCTTTAGATGTATATTCACCTCCATTATCGGTACGTAGGCACAATATCTTGTGTCCCACTTCTCTTTCGACTTTCTCTTTGAATGCTTTTTCGACTTTCTCTTTGAATGCTTTGAATTTAGACAATGCTTCAGATTTTTCTTTTATAAAATCAACCCAAACGTACCTCGAGTAATCTTCGATGAACGTAATCATATATCGAAATCCACTGATAGAGGCTTCACTGGTCCCAAGACATCTGAATGTATAAGCTCCAATGGCACCTTTGCTCTAAACTTGGACTCCTCATACGATAGTTGATGAACCTTCCCATATTGGCACCCAACACATACAATGTCGTCACGAACATCCAATTGAGGTAGTCTCTTAAGCATTTGTTTATTCATCATCACCTTTAACTTGTGATAGCTCACATGTCCCAGCCTGGCATGCCACATGTCAGCTGTCTCGCTCTTCCTTGTCTTATCTACGTATGCTGTTTGGGCTGACATCACGTAGATAGACTCAACACGTTTTCCTTCCATTATTAGTGCCCTTTTAGGTGGTAGACTAGAGTACACTTTTACATCCTTCGGCCCAAACACTACATACTTGCCCTAGAAGTTAATTGTGGCACTGATAAGAGATTCTTCTTCATACCTGGTACATGATAAACATTGTGTAGTTGAATCTTCTTTGCATTGTATCGCGGGACAATCACGGTTTTGCCAACGTGCCTTATTGGTAGTTTTGAGTTGTCCGCTGTTGTCGCTACTAGTTTGCCTTTATACTCAGACACCTCTGTCAGTCTTGATCTCCCGTCATGTGGTTTGTGCACCCAGAATACACTATCCAATCTTGCATAATTGACGGAATTGTTGTTCACCACCAATGCCATCTCTTCTTTCTTTGTTGTCGCAAACGATGCCTGCACGTCCCAATCTTCTTCACTTTGATCTTCTGTCACAGCATTTCCTTCTACGCGTTTCGGGCTCCAATAGTCACGAGCAAAGTGACTTCTCTTCCCGCAATTGTATCTTTATTATCTCTATGTCGCTCCTTCTGTTGTGAGTTATAATCGGAATTCGGTTGAACTCCCCCTTGATACGAAGCTCCTCCTCGACGACCCTTTTGCCAACCATTTTGTCTCCATCTATCATCTCCATCGTTCTTGGAGTCATCATAATTTTGACGTTGGCCTCTTCCCCTGACGAAGAGAGCATTTTCTACCTCATTTGACGGTCCCCTAGACTGTTGTGCGTTTAGAGCTTCTTGATTGGCCAATAGACTTTCTAATTCAGCTAAGGTTGGCTCTTTAGCCCAACCCCTTGTCACCATCACAAGACTATAATATTTTGGGTTTACCCTGCCGTAATAATTCTTCTCATTCTTACTTCAGTGATAGAATTTTCTGGATCTAATTTTGAAATTTCTTCACAAATAGATTTAATTTTGGTGAAGTACTCACTTACCGGCATATCTCCTTGCTTCATTGTTGTCAACTCGTTCTCTAACATTAGCATCCTTTGCTTTAGCGACTAGAGTGGCGAGTGCATCTCATGCCTCTTTTGGCGTCTTTGCATTCTTGATGTGAGTGAGGAATTGTGGCTCCACGGTAGAAGCGAGTATAAACAAAGTCATTTGTGCTCTAGCATTTCATTTATCTAATTCAACTTCGTTGGTTGGTGACATCACCTCATTTCCATCTATCAAACTTCTTAACATCTTTCCTCCAAGGTAGAACATGATCAACGTACTCCAATTGTTATAATTGGAGTTATTCAACTTCTCAATATTAAATGGGACGTCTACCATACCTTCTCGATCGTGCCCGACACGTACACAAACTTACTCTTATCCTTGATTAAGAGTTCTCCTCCAGTCCCTGACTGTTCTCCGGCGGAGTCTCCACGTACGACGACTTCGTACTCCACACACAAACAAACTACCTTCAAACTTGATTGCCACGAACCACGAGCCATGAGCCACGAGCCGCTAACAATGCTCCACGGACAAGACTTCACGAACTTAGCTCTGGTACCACTTATTGAAAATTGGGTAGAAAGTGAAGGGACTAAACTGAAATATATTTTACTACACAAGGACTCAAAATAAATTTGAGCCTTTACACAACTCTATCACTTACTCACTACTTGATCACGTCACCCTCACACTAGAACACTTCAATCACTCACTTACTTTGCTGCACACAATAGCTACTTCACTCACACTTTGCTTCACACTTCACCACACACATCTACAATGAGTAAATACATATATATAGGTACTTGAGGTCGGTGGTGGGACTTCTCCAGAATTTTTCCTTAGCGACTTTATATTATTTTAGTCATAGTAATTTCTAGACTAATTCATATCTACACACATAGAGATATTTCTAGAAAGAAAAGAGATTTGATGATAGAAATTTCTAGAAAGGAGAGAGGAGGGGTCGGTGACTCTGTTTAACAATAACACATATGAAGAAAATAATTGAGAGATTAATTCATAAAAACAAAACAAGAAAAGAGAAATTATATAGTATCAAGGGTTTAATTAATGTAGCGAGTCTTCCACCAGTGCAGAGCCACAAACCACAATTGAATAACAACAATTCATTACTTGTCATCTCTGTTTTCTCTGTTAATATATGAAATTGATGTCATAATTAGAATTAGTAAAGGGTGTCTAGAAGATATGATATCACTCATCAACATAACTTCATTTCAACAATACCTGGTGTAGGAGATGATGATGGGGCTTCTGAGAGATAAAAAAGGTATTAATTACAACTAGGATACAAAATTAGGGTACGATTACCTCATAGTCATTTCATCAAACTCATAGTAAACTCCTGAAATTACCTTTTGAACCTGTGGAATTTGCAGGAAGAGCAATCCCAACTGGTGTAGGAGATGGCGCAGGAGCTTGTGTAAGATAAAAAGGGTACAATTCATAACGAACATTACAACTAGGATACAAAACTCTTCCCCCTTGCTTGGCCGTACAACACCAATTCAAATCCCCAATCACACCGCTCAGGCAGCTTCTGCAATCGCCGGGAGAAAGGTCCGGCGTGCACTGAGCAAGACAATACAGAGACTGAAACCCCGAAATGTTGGCTTGCTTGATGGCAAACATATTCCCCTCAGGATCAGGTTTCGCCGCGGCATCCGCCGTCTCGTTCATGGTCTTGAACAGTAATCTCATGAAGGCATTTGAATTGGAGATATTGGCAGTGTTCAGAAGGCCCAGCCTGGGCCTTCGATCAACGGTGGAGAAGAAAGAGCGGTTGGAATAGCGCAGACAACACTCGTCGTACCAGATTATAGCATCCTTTGAGAATGGGCACTCCGAGGATATTCTTTGGGATGCGTTGACTACGCATTGACGGCACACCTGAGGGGAGGCGTCGCCACGGCACATGTAGAGGCCGTAGGCGGTGTCGCCGCCGCCAGGGGCGGAGTAGATCTGGGTGCTCCCGGTGGAGCTGGAAGAAAAGTAAGAGAGAAGGTTGGCTCGGGCGGATTCGAAGGCACTACCGGCGGTGAAGGTTTTGTTGGTAGAGCAACTGTGGAAAAGGTAAGTAGTGTCAGCTGATGCAGAACGGAGGAATTTGATGAAAAAGAGGAAGAGGATGAAAAGTTTTAAGGAAGCCATAATCATATGAGAGCATGTATGGCTAAGGTGAGCAAGTGGCAGAACTGAGAAGAACTAAATTATGTAATGACACGAGGCAAGCAAAGCAAGTCAAGCTCAGATTTTGTTTTTCAGTCTTCTCCGAAAAGTCAAGCTTGTATTATTACGTTTTTACGTACGTAGTAACAGCTACACTAATCAGGAAAACCAATCCCCCTCAACCGCCCCGGAATGTGGATGTGAATGATGATGCGTATAGTAGAGGATGGGCAGATTTTCTGAGAGCCGATACTAAACCATTTGATGGAACGTATGATCCAGAAGAGGCAGAAAAGTGGTTGATTGAAATGGAAAAATTATTTGAGGCATTGAGATGTAATGACACACAGAAAGTGGCCTATGCAGTATACCTCCTCAAGGGGGAGGCAGATTATTGGTGGCGTGGTATGCGAAGAATCCTCGAGGGACAAGGAGAACAGATCACATGGCAGGTTTTTCAGAATGCTTTTCTTGACAAATATTTCCCGCAAGATGTGCGTAGAGAAAAAGAAGTAGAATTCCTCCAGCTAAAACAACGAAATATGTCATTTGAGGAGTATTTGGCAAAGTTTGAAAGATTATTAAATTTTCTGTGTATCTGCAAATGCACCCGGACGAATCATTGAAAGCCGGGCAATTACAATCCGGACTCAGTATGGAATTAAAGACATAGATAGCCCGATGCAGATTCGGGATTATGGGTTAATGGTTACAAAATGTAGAATTGTCAGCCAGACTTTAGAAGAAGCAAAAAGATTAAGGGAATATCAACAGAAAAGACGATCCGGGAATAATTTAGCACCTAGAGGACGAAATTTCAAACCAGGTCAGAGTTCCAGTGGAAGTGGAAGAGGCGATACTTCGTCATCTAAAAAAAGTGTCTGTTCTCGGTGTGGGAAAAGTCATACCAGTGGGCCTTGTCCCACCTTCCAGCCTATTTGTTACAGATGCCAGAGACCGAGACATTTGGCTAAAGATTACAGAACAGCCACACAGAATATTAGACGTCCAGCACAGGGTGTTCGACCCGAGGCACCGCGGTAACAGGTGCAGGGCAGGGTATTTGCTGTTGAAAACGAAGAAATTGAACCCATGATACATTGGGCCGTTTCAGATTTTGCAGAGAGTTGGACCAGTTGCCTACCGTTTGGCTTTAACACCTGAATTATCACATATTCATGATGTTTTTCATGTATCAAGACTCCGTCAGTATGTACCAGATCTGGCACATGTACTTACGTATACTCCTGTGCATATAGAAGAAAATTTGACGATTCAATTGGAACCGGTAGCTATTCTTGAATCAAGTATCAAACAGTTGAG
>QANZ01031616.1:19877-32847 GCA_003254925.1 Chamaecrista fasciculata | reverse complement strand
AACCAAACCCGTACTTAGCCCTTATGGCTACCCTGCTACGGGCAACGTTAGACTAAGCCAAAGTCTGACAACTACAATGCCGGAATGATGAAGACCTCAGGTCTTGAGGGCATCGTGACAGGTGTATCAGGAGAAACTAGCTAATGACTAAAACCATGTAGGATTCTCCGGGTCAGTCCAGCAACTCGTAACTCCTTACGTAATTGCACCATGACTCTCGTACCAGCATCTAGTGCATGCATCCCTATGCACCGAGGTCATGCTGATCTTAATTCATTTCAAGTTCCCACTCGAATGATCGACCAGGGACAGTTTAGATTAATTATCTTATAATTAATCACGGACTGTTATCACAGTAAACATGCTAATAATGTGATAACCATTAATTTATCTCTATAAATTAATTGATATGTTCACAACATATCTATATGATGATTGGCCCTAGGGCACAATCTCCATCACTAAGATGAAAACTTTTCTAAACTAAGAGAGAATTGGAGCGATCTGGAGTAAAACTGGTTGAAGTCAGTGCTTTGAGCGTGGAATGACGACCTCTATTTATAGTGTTAAGTAGTGTGCTTGATCCGCAAGTCAAGGGATGATTTTTGCCTCTGGGTCGTGGGCTGTGCCGGCGGCCCAATACGAATGCGCAGCGAAATATCTGCGATATTTCGATTATATCTTCGTATCTTGAATCGTAGCTGTGCAAAACATACTCTACTGCTTTGGAATATTCTGAGCCGCGAGATTTCCCATTTTGAGTCGTTGGCCCAAAGAGACGACGCAGACTCAATCTATTCTGAAACTTATTTGCTAACGTCATATTCTGGAATATTCCTGCGCCGTGTGGATCACCGAATCTGGGTCGGCGGCCCACGTGGCGGCGCAAGAATTATCTTGTGCTCAACACGATCTTCTGGAATATTATGATATTTCCCTCTTGGTTTGGCCCTGTTTGGATATCTGAAACACTGAATAAACCATTAAGTAGCATCTATTTATAAAGTACAATAAATAACGCTAATTAACTCTTTTTATCCACTTTATTCCACCATACCTTAGTGTTGCCCTTAGCATATTAATTGGTCTAATTCTAATATATTATTATTATAAACATACCAAAAGAAGGCCAAATAACTTGTTCACTTTTGGGCTGATCAATTTTATTAGTGCTAGTGTTCAATTAGTTTGATAGTGTTATATTGTATATGTAGGCATTTGTCTTCTCGCAATTGGTTTGGTTGATGTNGGATTGTTATCATAGTAAACATGCTAATAATATGATAACCATTAATTTATCTCCATAAATTAATTGATATGTTCTCAACATATCTATAAAATGATTGGCCCTAGGGCACAATCTCCAACACTAGCCTGTATGGCTACCCTGTTACGGGCAACGTTGGATTAGGCCAAAGTTCAGCATCTACAACGCCGGAATAATGAAGACCTCAAGTCTAAGGGCATCGTGACAGGTGTACAGGAGAGACTAGCTTATGATTAAACCCATGCAGGACTCTCCGGGTCGGTCCAGCAACTTATAACCCATTACATAATTGCACCATGACTCTCGAGAAGCATCACATGCGTTTATCTCTATACACCGAAGTCATGCTGGTCTTAGTTCATTCACGTTCCCACGTGAATAATCGACCAGAGACAGTTTATAATAATTATCACATAATTAATCAAGGATTGTTATCATAGTAAACATGCTAATAATATGATAATGACATAATTTATCATTCATAAATCAGTCAAACAATATGTTCATACATATAAAATGATTGGCCCTAAGGCACAATCTCCATCAATTGTCACATCGGAACAATAAAGAAACATATGTATATATATATCAATGACGATCCTAAGTATGTAAACAAGTTATTGTAAACCACTCTTTAGCAAACCCTAAAGAGCTACTTCATTATTCGTGAGAGAGACAGACTCCGGGAATGTCAAGGTCCCATTACTTTAACGAAATATGATCTACGACTTATATATAACAAACTTTAACAATTACACTTGAAACAATTAGTCATACCTCATAAATGCAACATCAACATCTGGACTTTACAACGAAACATGGTGAACTCAGGTCACATCCTTGAGGCATTCCTCAAGTATCTACCTAATTAGTTACTCATGCTCTAAGATGAAAACTTTTCTAAACTAAGAGAGAATTGAAGCGATCTGGAGTAAAACTGGTTGAAGTCAGTGCTTTGAGCGTGGAATGACGACCTCTATTTATAGTGTTGAGTAGTGTGCTTGATCCGCAAGTCAAGGGAAGATTTTTTCCTCTGGGCCGTGGGCTGCGCCGGCGGCCCAATACGAAGGCGCAGCGAAATATCTGCGATATTTCGATTATATCTTCGTATCTTGAATCGTAGTTGTGCAAAACATACTCTACTGCTTTGGAATATTCTAAGCCGCGAGATTTCCCTTTTTGAGTCGCTGGCCCAAAGAGACGACGCAGACTCAATCTATTCTGAAACTTATTTGCTGACGTCATATTCTGGAATATTCCTGCGCCGTGTGAATCACCGAATCAGGGTCGACGGCCCACGTGGCGGCGCAAGAATTATCTTGTGCTCAACACGATCTTCTGGAATATTCTGATATTTCCCTCTTGGTTTGGCCCTGTTTGGATATCTGAAACACTGAATAAACCATTAAGTAGCATCTATTTATAAAGTACAATAAATAACGCTAATTAACTCTTTTTATCCACTTTATTCCACCATACCTTAGGGTTGCCCTTAGCATATTAATTGGTCTAATTCTAATATATTATTATTATAAACATACCAAAAGAAGGCCAAATAACTTGTTCACTTTTGGGCTGATCAATTTTATTAGTGCTAGTGTTCAATTAGTTTGATAGTGTTATATTGTTTATGTAGGCATTTGTCTTATCGCAATTGGTTTGGTTGATGTGTTACTTTATTGTTGTTGGTTGGGCTTTAATGATTCACTTGAGGAATATGATTGAATTGTTTATGGGTTTTCCTTCACTACTTTAGAATAAGTTGATTTCAATGTTATTATAATATATCCTTCACAATTTGACAATATGATTGAACATATATCAAATCAAAGGTGGCACGTGAATCAAATATCTCTTTTCTAACATTGTATCATTTTTGTTAGTTAGATTTCTTATTCTTTTCCCTCTTGAATATGACTGCCATTTTGGATGGATTGTTGATGATTTGCAAGATTTTTTATTACTAAGTCATATAATTGTTCTACTTACTCAACTTGTTATATATATATATATATAACCTTTTGCTTAACTAAGTTGTTAGTGTTTTTTCAATGTTGTTGTTAATGAAGAAGATGATAAATCCATCCTACAAAGTTTGATGTTGAAGAGATGGATGTTTACTTATAGAGTGATAAGATGTATGATGTTGAGGACATGGAAGTGGACTTATATAGTGAGAAGATTTATGAAGTTTAATTTGATTAAATAATTTACCAATTTTATAATTAATTATTAATAATAAAATATATTATTGACTTTATTATTATTTGTGTTGTAATTTTTTTATTATTGGATTATTGAATAGATAAATTGATGAAAATCAAATATATAAGATAAAAAAAAAATAAAAAAATGATGCATTTTAAAATTGCAACAACTGATTAAAGTTGGTTTTGAATCATTTATAAGTGTTGCCTAAAATTGAATTTGAAACAGTTTATACATGTTGCCAAAAATGGGTATTGCAACAGTTTATAAATGTCACCTTAAATTCATTTGCAACAATTTATAACTGTTGCCTGAATCGAATTTGATACTGTTTATACATGTTGCAAAAAATGAGTATTGCAACAGTGTATAAATGTCACCTTAAATTGATTTGCAACATTTAACTAGCATTACAGAAGCAACGTTTAGTGTTGCAATTGCTAGATTGCAACAGTTTAAAAATGTCACCTTAAATTGAGTGCAACAGTCTAGAAATGTTGCAAATGTAATATAAAGTCTTATCTATACCAGTGTTGCCTTTGCTTCTAAAAATGTTGCCTTAACCAAAGGCAACATGAGCGGGTGCAATCCCCCGTCACAAGAACTGTTGCCTAAAGTTTAGGCAACAACTTTTTGACATTTTGTAATATTTTTCAAATGGTGCAGATCGCTAAAAATGCCGTTGGGAAAGGCCAAAGTTAGAAAATGAAGTTAAAGGTCCAAATCCATTCTATTTCAGTTCAATATCAAAAATATTCATTTTCCTTTACCCACCTAATGGTGAACTCCAACACGTGTAGAGAGTGTAATTGTAAAGAGTGAAAATGTAATTCAATTAGTTTGTTGAAGTTAGTTAGGACTAGTTCTTCTGCATTAAGCTACATATTACTCTATGAATGTAAGCACTTGAGGACATAGATAGAGAAAAACATTTCTCTCATTCCCATACATATATAAACAAAGAGCAATTATCAAAATGAATCGATCTAGAGTTTATTCAAAAATAAATAGTAATTACATCATTCTTCAAATTTGAGTTTTGTTGTTACATCTTTGAGTTTATTTAATTTGGACAAAGAACATAACTTTAATCTTCAAGTAAAGCCAATATTTTTTTCATCCATACTTCATACAAACCAGATTCTAAGATGAGGAGTAGCCATCGGTACTCCCGATACTCCTGCAGGTCTTGATGACTTTTTTTTTTTTGTCAAAACATGAAAATTCATTCACGAGGAAGAAGGTACAATAGAACAAGGCTATACAGCAAAGTAGATACAATCTTGGCTCAAATCTAACAATAAAGCCTAGCCAAGAACTTGTAGAACTGGTTACACAAGAGAATCAAAGAAACTCAGGGCAATTAATGTATGTAATTAATTATCTTTTAAGTCAATGGAGTGCTTATTAGGTCAAAGAGTTATTACAAAAATTTATGATTTGCCTTTAATAATCATCTTAATTGAAGCAGAGCATTTATTTGAGTTTTGCATTAGGCGCCTATTGCCACACCTATGAGATGTGAGTTTTGATGTTGCTTCTTTCGACAAATTTGAGTTTTGTTGTTGCATCTTTGAGGTTGGACAAAGAACATAGCTTCAAGTAACGTAGGTTTTTTAATCATCAAGACTTCATACAAATCACCATATGACTGTAGCATCACTACTCTTGCCTTCTTATTCTCAAAATAAATTTTGTCCATTTCAATATTCTAGGTGGAAGTAGAAGAGTTTATTAAACATTGTTTATACAACATCTGCAATAAAGATAAAAGATAATTATAAGTCATCAAATTAATATAATCATGGGAGCTATATATTAATAAAACAAATTTAATTTGACAAAATAATTTTACTTGATACAATTTAAATCTCATCAAATGGTTTAGTTTACACTGTTACAACTTTAAAGCAGGATTTAACTTGTAAAAAGATGGTATATATATTATGCATAAATTAATATATTAGAGCATGGAAATGATTAAAGGAGAAAGACAATAAAAATGGGAGGCAAGGTATATGATGAATCAATGTAATCAATTCCCAAGTTAAACTTTCATTCACCGAAAAGAAAATGTAATCAAATTAGAATAATTTTGTTTTTAGTATTAGTTTCAAAAGAAAAAAAATTGGATTAATTCACCTTTAATTTTATTAGAAAAATACAAAAATTTAATTTGATTCAAAAACATTTTTAAAAGCCGTGAACAAGAATTATTATCAAAATTTGATCTTTGAAAGCATAAACAAGTTTAGCCTATATGATTTCTAGGAAAATGTAAGAGATCCTAAAAACCATGTCAAGTGGAAGACTACCCTATAGGAATCAATACGTACATTGCTAAACTTCTATCAAAATTATTTTTGACTAAAGTTAAAAAAAAGAGCACAATATAATCTTTTTTTTTCGGTAAAACAAAGAGGCTACAAGAGCCCAGCACAAAGAGCGCAATATAATCTTTACAAACGATGACTTGACATCCTAGCCTACATTATCCCTTTTAGGATCAAAGTCTACTAGTTTGCATACCTGCACAAAGATAATACATATGTATCTCCGGGACTTGGATCCTCTGTAGTGCCACTACACTGTAGTGCAGAGAGAGAAAGTGTCAGAGGTGGATCCCACTAAAACTTTCTCTCTCTAACCTGTGTCTTTCTCTCTCTACACTACAATGCAGTAGCACTACAAAGGATCCAATCTCGTATCTAATTAACTTTCATGCTGGTTTGAAGAAAAATGAAGAGCATCTCGAGGATGAACTTTCAAACAAACCTTATGGCACAGTGACGATAGCTTTTGAATTGAGAGTATTACTGCTAATTGACTTGGTAAAAATAAATTTTAATTAGAACCTAGGAGGACAAATGGTCCTAAGGAAAGTAACTTACAACTCTACAAAAACCCTATATAAGTCTACAAACAAAAATATGCTAAGGCCTTAGGAACTTTTAAATTCTAAAAGATAACAAATTAAATTAAAAAGATTTAGCAAAGAGGAGGACACTATCCTAAAACCCAAAATAAAATGAGTCTCATGGAACTTAGAAAAAAAATAAAAATAAACCATAAAACAAAAATAAAACCAAAAAACAAAAATTAAAAAAAAATAAAAACAATAAAATAAATAGAGAGAAAAGAGACATACCTCTTGAGGCGAACAATAAAATAAGAAGCTCTTCGGAAATGATAGATTTAGCTCTTCCGAATTCAAGGCTTATTATGTGGTGAGTAAAGAGTAGCGCGTGGATCTATTTATATATGGGAGGTGGCGGAGTGCTCCTAATAAGTTTAACGATGTGGGACTTAGATATATAACTCTAAGCAATAATGATTAATTTCTCTTAATTACAATGTCTGATTGGTCATGACTTTTACTATAATTTTAAAATCGTAGTGTGAAGTTGAATGTCTCATATGAGTAGTTTGTTACAAATTCATCATACAATTTCCTGTAACGCTTACACAAGCCTCTAGACCTCATGATCTTATATTGATTATAATGTGACTTTAATCTTAATCCTTTTTTTTTTCATATATCGATGTATATCATGTAAGTAATTTGATATTGTTCGTATCAAAACAATATAGTTAGATGTTAAACATGAGTAATGTACCATCAATTGACTATTCATCAATCATCGTTTAACGTTCAAAGTTATACAATAATATCAAGAAAATTAACATTATAATAACTTAGTATTAAATTAATGATTATATATTAATTAAAGAGAGGAGGAATAAGACTTACAATAATTTCCTAGTTCCTTTCCTCCTTTCCTCTCAAACTCTCCTTTTTCTCATTATTTTCTGAAGAAAGTAAAATCCCCTATACAGGAATTTTAATCCTCTATTCATACTACAAAACAGAGCTCCATTATCCTCTCTTTATTTTTCAAATGAAAAGCTCTAAAAAAAGAAAGAAAGTGAACCCACCCATTTGCTTCAAAGTTGGGGTGTATGATCCCAACTTTTTTCAATGCTCCTGCTTTTTACAATTTCAGAGGCTCATCTTTAATTTAATTTTAAAAATAAATTTATAAAATGTAGTTATTTAAAAATATAATGACAATCAATTTAATTTTTTCCATGAAGATATTAATTTAAGTAATGTCAATTAATAAAATTTTAAATTATATTATATTTATTTATTATTAATTTAAATTTTTGAGTTAATATCTTTAACAAAAGAATAAGATCAAATCTTATAATTTCATCTTTTAATGTTAAATTAAAAATTTAATTATTTTTTAAAAAATAAATTATTAATTTATTCTAACGAATATATGTGAAAAATAATATATAGTGATAATTAAATTGAAAAAAAAACTCATTTGTATGGAATTAAAAAGAGTTTTTAGTTCTCGTAAAAAAAAAAAGTTTTTAGTTAAACAAAAAAGTAGCTTATTTGATGTTTAATAGTTTCTAATTATAATTAGATTTTTTTATTAGAATTATAATTAGATATCCATATCATTTATTATGTTACTCCAAATTGATAACAGATATATCAGCAAGAAACCAAATTAAAAATGAGTAAACTACTAAATTGGTCCCTGGATTATTTACTCGCTGACAGATTAGTCCCCGAATTTAGGAAATTGACTAATAGGTCCTCGAATTTTTCTAACGAGTCAAATAGGTCCCTGAATTTTTCTAACATTTGTCAAATAGGTCCTTCTGTGCATGTTATTTAGGGACCTATTTGACTAACGTTAGAAAAATTCGGGGACCTATTTGACTCGTTAGAAAAATTCAGGGACCTATTTGTCAATTTTCTAAATTCGGGGACCAATCTGTCATTGAGCCAATAATCCAGGGACCAATTTGGAGTAACAATTTATATGAATGTATGACAAGTAACAATTTTTTTTTCTAAAGACATCTGCCTGTAAAATTCTAAAATAGGATTTTAGGCCGAAATCCTAATTACACTTTCTCAGCACATTTTACCAACTCCATCTAGAAGGAAAAAAAAAAGAGAAAATGTAAAAATTTTCTAAAATAAAATTATAAGTAAATTAATAAAATATCATGCGTTAAAGAAATTTTTATTTTCATTTTCATGTTTTAAATATAAAAAAAATAAAATATAACTTAAAATTTTAATATTTTATAGTAAAATAAATCATAAACAAAGATTCTTCAATTTACAAAGAATTACTAATCAGTTGTTAAATTATCACACTATATTATTCAGTCTTTGAATTCTTGTATTTGTCAATAATTTAATCCCTAAGAACCAAAAAATAAAAATTCACTGTAAATTCTAAGATAAAAAGTACGAATTTAATATAAACTTAAGGATAAAAAAAACAATCAGTTTAAATTTAAAGACTAAATTGTCATTAAAAATCTAATAGTGAACAATTGAAATATTTCAAAAACTAAATTATATATTTTAATTATTTTAAAATTAATTAATAACTCGATATAAATTTAAATAATTTTTTTTTTTTTAAATTTTGACGATCATCATTTATTCATTCAGTTATTGTGTAATGACGTGGCCATCTCATCCATTCCATTCCACTCACGAGGACATGCCCATTGGTAGGACCATAGCTGACGTTTCTATGAATCGATTTTAGCTTTGTTTTAATAATTCAAGTCTAAGTTTTTGGACAAAGACGTCTTTTCAACACCCAAAAAAATAAAAATAAATTGAAAGCAAAAAACCCAAATTATAAATACACCGTTTAAAGTTGCAAAAATTGGGGGTCAATGACTAAAACAACGAACTAAGCAAAACTATAACTATATACCAACAATAAACTACCAAAACTAAAGTCTAAACTTTCCTAAGGCCATAAAACAACTAAAAACAAGGAAAACAAACAAAGTGACACCCGAAACCTCTCGGGAACTCACGAGGAGTCCTCGGTAACGGCGCGCCACTTTTGAATGCGCACGTCGCGATGCACACCAAAAAGGCCGGCTGAAAATGCAATAGAATGGACTAGTCGGGTCGTATCCTCTCAAGGACTTCACGCATATGGCGTGAGAGCAATTCCAAGAAGCCCAAAAAGAACAAAACTATAATAAACTATACAGTAAACTTTATAAAATTGGCTTTAGAAAGTGTTTTGAATTAAAACAAAAAAGAAATAAAGAATTAGGGACTAAAACGCATACGAAATAAAACTATGAAAAGTGTGATAAAAGATGGAAAAACAGTCAGAACTTCGGACTAACAACTATCATCGCACACCAAAAGATATCAAGAAACTCCTTCTAGGGACTAGATTGTAATTTCCATGAGAACTCATAGAAATGGATTTGATGAACTAGGATTTGGCCGATGGTCGTTTCCCGGTACACCGCAAGATTTTCCTGCAAGATAATGAACCACAGGGGGTCTCCCCTGTGATTCACCTCCGAAGCTTAAGTTAGTATTTGGGTAATAAGAGAGGAGAATGCGAGATAGCATGAGTAGTGTAGCTTCTCTTAGCATTATCATCTTTTATTTATAGGCTCATTGGGGAGAATCCACTTTAAGAAACTCCTTTGATTGTAGGAGAGATATCTTCCGTGATATGGGACGTGAATCATAATCTTTCCTATTTCATGTAGGAAGATGAGGTGATTCGTAATCTTTCCTATTTCATGTAGGAAGATATTGTTTTGCCAATTAAGGATAATTGAACAACTATTTCCTGATTGCGGTGTATCTTTGACAAATACCTTGATTGTGATTAATATCATATCATATCATCTTCATGAGCAAATACGCTGACGTGGCGTCCTACCAAAGGCCGCTGTCCTAAAGCCTATTATCACCTATTATCACTAGTCCCTTCGAAAAGAATTAAATATGTCCCCACGAGATGTGTCCCCATGAGTGGATGACGGATACAACGTTTTTCGTTGGTTTGTTTTGGGGGGCCTTGTTTTTCCATTCCTGTTGCTTGGGTGATTATCTCGATCTGGATTGATTCAAGATGTGCTTTGCACTGCCTGTGCTGCTTTGCTACTTAGGCGCTCACGCGCCTTGATCTCATTGGCGGCGTCATGCCCTTTGGGCTTCCTGGCCTGATTATGTATTAGGCTTGGGGTAACCTTGTCATTTGGACATAATTATTTATTGGGGCTATTATCACTAGTCCCTTCGAAAAGAAGTGAGATTTTGTCCCCACCAGGGGAGTCCCGCTTAACGGCATTGTCGTTCGCTTATTATTTCTTAATGGCGTCATTGGCGTCCTCGTTTGCTTTACATTCCGCTTGGAGGATTTTCATGTTCCTTGTCTCATGGTTTGTGGCGTCCATGATTTTGGCGCGTTTGCTGAGGGAGTTTGAGACTTATGAGGGAGTTTGAGACTTAGTTTCCCTTTGAATCTCTTGAAGACCTTGGCGGTCTTTGTGTTAGGTCGTCATGCTTTCCATGAAGTTATTGGGACCTAATAGTGAGGGCGATGGCCCGTAGTCGTGGGTAAGGACGTCATGCCTTCCACGAGGGTGCTGGGACCCAATTTTGATGTTCGATACATGTGCATGTTTTGTGGCTAGCCTCTCAAGGGATAATGTCCGCTTAGGGTGTGGGTGCTGTTGGAAATTGTGCCCTAGGGCCAATCCATTTTATGTATGTTATGAACATATGGATTAATTTATAGAGATAAATTAATGGTTATCATATTATTAGCATGTTTACTATGATAATGTCCGTGATTAATTATGAGATAATTAATCTAAAACTGTCCCTGGTCGATTGTTTTCGTGGGAGCGAAAATGAACTAAGATCAGCATGACCTCGGTGCATGGAGATGCACGCACTAGATGCTGGAACGAGAGTCATGGTGCAATTACGTAAGGGGTTACGAGTTGCTGGACTGACCCGGAGAGTCCTGCATGGGTTTAGTCATCAGCTTGCCTCTCCTGTACGCCTGTCACGACGCGTTAGACCTGAGGTTATCATTATTCCGGCGTTGCAGTTGTCAGACTTTGGCTTAGTCTAACGTTGCCCGTAGCAGGGTAGCCATAAGGGCTGAGTACGGGTTTGGTTGATTGTCGTGCTGAGGAATGTGGATTGATCTAAATTGGGATTGTGTTCCCCATTAAATTGGGAGATATCTTACTGGCGCCCTCGATGAGTCTGTCCAAGGAAAGAGTGGCCACTCAGTATATTGGGAGTTACTCAAGGAGATTAAGAAAGTAAAGGTTTGGATTATGGATGACTTTCCTGTGCCTGATCCATGACCAAGATATCGTAGAACAATAGGGTCGGTGTCAAGGAGGTGTTGGGAATTCAAGGGCGCCTAAGGCAGCGGAAGCAAGTAAAAACTGTAAGAAAAAAACTTAAACGCCCAGGTCCAAGAATTCCCGAACGGATCCGCTAGCTGAATTTAAAACTTTTGGTTAAGTGGTATACCTCACGAGTTTCAATCGTTTAGTTGAACGGGGCGTTCTCAAGAAGTCCACGTGATGCGTCCTTCCTCCGCCGGTAATCCACACGAACAATTTGGAGATGCCTAGGTGCTAGCCTCCTTCACTTCTCAAGTGAATCCGGAACCTTTATCTACGGGTGTTCTTTTAATTCAAGAACTCTTCTTGAATGTTCAAGAACTATATGGCGCCTTGATCAAGAACACTTCTTGATCCCACACAACCTTGTCACACAATATTAACTCTTAATATTGTGCGCCACTTTCTCTCTCTAGGAAAGCAAGATTGCGTTTTTCTCTCTCTCTCCTCACCAAGAGAAAATCGAATTTTCTCTCTAAGAAGAACTAGGCTAAGTCGATTTTTACTCTATGTGCATGAGGCTCATGAGAAGTGACCTCCAGCGAGTCATCGAAGTGCTTCTCCCAAGCCCTCCACTCTGCTCCTGGAGCGCCCTTGGCGGGCTCATTGGGAATAGGCCTGTCCAGAACATAGAGCCTCCTCTCTTGGGTGAGAACTATTCTCAGATTACGAAACCAATCGAGGAAGTTCGTTCTGGTCAGCTTATCCTTCTCAAGGATAGGTCGCAGTGAAAATGATGAACTATTGTTTGCCATTTTTGATTCTACAATTTTAAGATGTGAAAAATTTATTAGCAGATAAAATACTTCCACTATTTTATAAAACTCAGTGAAATTTATTATTAGTGGCTAAGATCCATATTTCACCAAAATTTACCGTCGCGGAGGCGATCATGTACCTTTTGGTTATTTAGGTAGGTAACTCTTACCAATCACATCTCATGTGACTCTTAGATCCTTATGGGACTGTATCATCTTATGATACTTATTACGGCATGTTTATCCCATCTAATGCCTTGAGGTCCAAAACCGTTTTGATAACCCCATTAAGTCATACGGTAAAACATGTGAATGACTAAATTCAAGATAACCAGGCGGAGGCCCAACCCTATATCATCAAGGCCCAACTGCTATACGTGTCGCGGAGGCGATCACCGTATCCAAAGAACCAAGATTTCAATAGGCGTTATATTGAAAATCCCATTCACCCGTGTCTCCTCAAGGTCAAGGCATATACGTGTCGCGGAGGCGATCAGCG
>QANZ01031614.1:38571-84518 GCA_003254925.1 Chamaecrista fasciculata | reverse complement strand
GAGAGAGAGAGAAGTGTGTATGTGAGAGAGAGTGTATATGTGAGAGAGAGGGGTGTGTGAGTGGAAATGATAGATGGAGAGAGAAAATTATAAGTGTAATAAATGAGGGTATGTAAAATTACTATTTTGTCTAATTCTTTTTTTTTTTATATTTGTATTAAAGTATAGGTAATTATAGGTGTATAAGTAGGGATAGATTAATAATTGTAAGAGAAAATGAGATGATGTTGTGAATGAGATGATGATGTGGATGAGAAGAGATGAGATGAAAGTTCTAAAAAAACACCAAACTATTACTGTTCATCCAATCCTAAGATGAGATGATGATTGAATGAGATGAGATCAGGATATTGAGGCTCCCAAACAAGCCCTTAATGTTTGTCGTATTTTCGTGCAGTGCTTCACATTATAATTTATAATTAATAATTAGGGTAAGTCTATAATGCAAAGTTTGATTCTTGACATGGGATGCAATGAGTTATGAGCCAATAATATAATGACACGTGAAAGAGTTAGTTATGATATGACTCCATACACAGTTTTGATTGGTTGAAAAAATTATTATTTTTTTATTATTTTTCAACATTATATCGATAACTATAATTATCTCAAATATATCAAAAATAAACTTTGCAAGACTAACCCTAATAATTAATCTCCCATATTTGTGATTCTTCTCTTGCAAGATTGAGGGATATATTTTTCTTCCCCAAGCAACGCACGGTCAAACACTAGATGAGATTGCCAAGAAAACATTTCTCACTTTACTGCCACCATTTTTTAACATTTTAAAAGAATTGCCTGTATCAGAATTTTATATTGGGAAGATTTATGAGTAAAAGATATTTTATAAGATTTAAACTTTTCTACTTCAATATTTAATTTTTACTTTTTTAAGGATGTGATTTTTTTAAAGGCTTATGCTTCGGTTGTAATTGGTATTTTCATTGTAATTAAGGTCATTCAAACTAAAAAGAATTAAAAGGGTTTATCAACATTTTGAGACTTAAATAAAATATTACGGAGTGTAAAATACTTTATAAAACTTTATATATTCATTATAAATTAGTTGTAATTAACTCCGTAGAAAACATTAGTTGCTCATAGTTGGAAACCAAAAAGGAAGATGTGTAGCCATAGCCATAGCTACTAGCTATATATAAACCGTTTTGGAGCAGAGGGACCCAATTGTATAAATTCAAAAAAGCTTATGTCAGATTCGAAATTTTATTGAGAGGAACGAAAAGTGAAGTCTGGAGACTCTGAACCATTTGAGTTTGACTACATAGAGAATACAGATACCATCATTTTTTTACATTTATTTCTTGAAACTAGGAAGGTGACTCGCCTCTTTATTACTATCTCACTCACTCACCCAGTACTACTGTCAGTAGTGTCGTCTTCTTTAAAGTTTAATCTCTTTCTCCATTTATATCTTCACTTATAAGTTTCAAAATCTCCAAATCTTTTGAGATACTCTTAGCTTTCTAGTTTCTACAATAACATAGCAACTACTAATTTTCTCTCTATATATATAGAAGCAAGCTTCAATTCTTCAAACATATCATCATTATATTGTTTAGAGTAGATAGATATGATGAGTGCTTCAAAGTTCATAAAATGTGTGACTGTTGGGGATGGAGCTGTTGGCAAGACCTGCATGCTCATTTGCTACACTAGCAACAAATTCCCCACTGTAATTATTCAATATATATATATATATAATCTCGTCATTATATCTATCTATATATATAACTTTCTTCATTGTTTATGTTCATACTTTGTTTGGTGTGGCAGGATTATGTACCCACAGTATTTGATAATTTTAGTGCCAATGTAGCTGTGGATGGCAGCATTGTGAATTTAGGGTTATGGGACACAGCAGGTAATATATTACTACTATAGTTTTTCTTTTTTCTAAGCTTAATTGTACATAACCATATAGTTTTTAATTTGCTTATTAATTTCTGTGTTCCTTCCTTCATTCTGGTTTTGATAGGCCAAGAAGATTACAGCAGGTTGAGGCCACTGAGTTACAGAGGAGCAGACATTTTTGTCTTAGCTTTCTCTCTCATTAGTAGACCTAGCTTTGAAAATGTCTTCAAGAAGGTACATTCAAATTGAATAAATAGTATTTATATATGTTTAAATGTTTTTTTTTTTCCTTAGAAAAGTGTTTGTTTATTTATTTGGTCATCTCTATTTTTATTTTTTTTTTCATTTAAGTTATGTTTCTGATTTGTGTCTCCTATATTATATAGTGGATGCCAGAACTGCGTAGATTTGCACCTAATGTTCCAATTGTTCTTGTTGGAACCAAGCTAGGTAAGCAACATTAATAAATAACACCATTTCTGCAGTATTGGAATTCTATATATATATATATGCTGAATCTTGAAATTTTAGTATGACGTTACTTGATTAATTATATATATGAATAATTTCAGATCTTCGAGAAGGCCGAGGATACTTGAGTGATCACCTAGGATCTAATGTTATAACATCTGCTGAGGTTGTTTCTGTTAGCTCTGTTTTTTTTATTAATATATCTAAAATATGTAATTAAGAAGCACTTAATTACCATAATCATGGATTATTGAAATTAATAGGGGGAAGAGCTAAGGAAACAAATAGGCGCAGCAGCTTATATAGAGTGCAGTTCTAAGACTCAACAGGTGATTGATTATTATTATTAATGTGATTAAAAATATTAAGTGGAAGTCATGAGGCAGAGACTCTAATAGTGATAGTGGATAATGATGCTGATGTGTTTTAATTAATTAGAATGTGAAGGCAGTTTTTGACACTGCCATTAAGGTGGTTCTGCAACCACCACCTAGGAGGAAGGAAATGGCAAGCAAGAAAAGGAACATAAGCTCTGGTTGCTCCTTTCTGTAAGTGCCTCCATGTCTTTATTTCTTTGTCATTTACCTATTTGATGTTTTTAAATTGCTTACACGAGGCATTGTCTAGACCAATAAGTGTTCGGTGCAATAGTAAGCGAATTACATCCCAAACTGAGGAACGTAGGTTTAAGTCCTGAAGTCGACATTGTTGAAAAAATTTTAATTGTTTGGTCTCTGTTCAAATAAGATTAGTTTTCATCTAAACACGGATAAGTAGAAGAAATTCATGGTTAAACTAAAAAAAGTAATAAGAAATGTGAGTTTGGCATATACAAAAACATAAGCTATTGATAAGCAACCATAGTTAAGAATTGACGATTTCTGTGTGTGTAATCAAGGTGATAGAATGTCTCTTAAGAACAGTGGTGTCTTTGTAATATTTCTCAAACTGATAATAACATAGCCTTTCTTTTTTTTCTTTTTTTATAACACATTTGACAATGACTATATTTGATAGAGTTTTTGTGATATAGATTCCTGAGATTGTTGTAGTTAGTGATTATTATTATATTATATATTAACAAATATCTGTACGGACTGATGACAGAAGTATTATGTGTGGAGGCTGTGCTGCATAATGATACAAGTCAAAAGCATGCTTTTGATATGGAAGTTGGTTTTGGAAATGGTTGAATTCAAGTGTGGAGGATTGATTTCAGACCAAATCAATGTCTGTCTTTGCCTATATATATATATGTTTGTGTTGTAATTGATTGATGTTAATGTAATTAAGAAAGAGAGTGGAGGGAATTTCTCATTCTCTTGACTATTATGAGATTATGGCTTAGGCGTGCTCATCAATTCATCATCTCATGTATTATGATTTGGGCCTATTCAGTTATTATGGAAAGCAATTTCAACTTTTCTGCAATTTGGCATTAGACAATTGGGAATTTACATGGACCTTCAAATTAAAGGCCCAACGTATACACAACTCTTTATATTGAGGTTGAGAAATGAGAATTGTATTGCACTAGTAAATACTAGTGATTTGATCGGATGGTTGTTAATATTCTTGATAAAAAAAAAAGGAATGGATGTTAGTTTTATTAAATTTGGAAAATATAAAATAAAATTATAAGTGATGAAAAATGTACTTTTATCTAACATTATAAAATATATATCATCCGTGGTATGCATTTGTAGAGAGAAAGCAGACATGGTCCAACCAATATAAACAACTGCAAACAAAGCTCGTAAATATGGTTGCTTTAGAATTTAGATAGTGTAAGGTTTAATATATACAAATAAATTAAAATTCAGATACAAAAATGCAAAATTTCTGTTTGTCTGATATTTATCTTTGGGTGTAACTATTAATAAGTAAGTATACCTTTAAATTGGTGACTACCTCACTATTGGATAGCAACGGGTGAGTATTTGTTTATTCTCTCTAATATTCGTATCTTATTCGTATTTGATGGGTGTCCTAAATATTTGAAATACCCTAAAATAATGGATATAAGATAGAATATCCTAATTCAAAAATCGGATATATAGGATATCCGATACCCAATATCCGTTAATTAAAATAAATTAATTAAAAATATAGTAAAAAATGTATAAAATATAATAAAATATTTATATTATAGGATATCGGATATCAGGTACCCTAACTATCCGTTCATTTTGGACGGATACCAAATAATTAACTTTTTATTTTTCAATATCCATACCTTATCCGATATCCGACGGATATCAAATATTTTTTACGAGTAAATTCAAAATATCCACCCAAATTGTCATCCTACTATGCGTTATCTTTTAAAATGTAAATTTGTAATGTTGTTCTGGTCTAAGGAATCTTGATTCTCGGCTCAGTTTCTATTTTTTTTAAATAGAAAATAAGCAACTCTCACTCTTAAATATTAAAAACACTTGTTCAATTACCTTTATAAAAGGATAAAATATCAATAAACTTAATTTTTGATTACAAATTTACAAGTTGAAAACTAATTTTAATTTTGCCAATTTTTAGTCCTACTATGTAATTTTACTTTCACGTGACATAACTTTTTCTTCTTGTTAAAACACCATTTTGCGTTTTTATCCTTTATGTATGGGCTATATTTTACTTTGGCCATACACTTTTTATTTTGTGTGTTTTGTTTCATGTTTTCATAATTTTTCATTTTTAGACTTAACCTCATTTTTTAGAGTGTGATTTAAATGCATTTGTTAATAGTCTCAAATAAACAAAAAAAAAATTGAACAAAAGTAATTTATAGTTTTGAACTCATCTTATTCAGACTTGAAACGAGGATAATATGATAAACTGAATAGAAAATGTATGTTTTAAAAATAACTTATTTTTGAATTCGTTGCATTGAAACTTGAAATAAAAAAAATATAACCATATTCAATAATTTTAGATCAAAAGTAAAAAAGAAATTATGGAAATATAAATGATCACTTTGAAACAAGAAAAAAAAATGTGGACCAAAGTGAAATCTTCTCATACATGAAGGACCAAAATGAGGTTTTAAACTTCTTTTTTTAAACAAAAAATCCCTTCTCCATCTAGGGTTTATATCGGCCACCATAACACATCACAGAAATATCGGAAATTCATGAGTGATCGTTTTCACAGTAGAACGGAGAAAAGCATGGCCTCGAGAGATAAGGACCAATCGGCGCCGCATCATCACCAGCCTCTCTTGAGCAGTCTCGTTATTCGGCCCTCTAACAGCGACGGCGGTGCCGGAGCCGGCGTCGGAGGTGGCAGTGGCGGCCGAGCTGGAGATTACGAGCCTGGGGAGGTTCACCGTGATCCACCTCCGCCGTATTCCCGATCTGATCGCTATGCCGATGACCCTGGTTTGTCACTTTTTTGCTACCTGTTATTCGATTCTCATATTTGACAATTTTTTTGTTGGTTATTACAATGATACGAGTAACTGGTTTAGGATTTAAAATTGCCTCGGGGAACTAATGTTATTTGTTTTATGCATCTGGTGACGAAGTGGATGGTTTCTTTTCACCCTCTGAGTGAAATTTCGTGGGTACAGTTATTCTTTTTAGCTGTTGGTTTTCGGGTAACATGGGTTGAACCAAGTAATACAGTGATTAGAGACATAATATGATTGAGCTAAAGGCAATTTGTTCTGGTTCAACGTCAAGAAAATTTTGATTTTCTTTAGTTGAATAACTTTTTTGGCTCCCAGGCTGGTAGAGGATTTGCATTCATCACTTGTATTTGAACTAAGAAGAAGAATTTGGCCAGATGAAAAAAAAATTGCCCTCTCCTTACATCATATGAACGAGCCCCTTTTATTTCTTAAAAGGGAAATGGTTTTCCCTCTGCACTTAGCCTGAATAACCTTCCAAGTTATGTTTTGGTTACTCAAATTCAAATAGAGTTAAACAAAGAAGTTACCCTGGCAATTTAGATTTTTGAGCTATGTTTTGATGATTGATTAATAACGAGATGAAATAGAAATGGACTAAATAAATTTACCCTCCTTATTTGAGTTATACCAAAAGTACAGCAATGAGGGTAATTTACATAATTACATTACAAGCCCACAAGATATGCCTTTATTTTTTGTTATTTTTTTCTGTCATTTCTTTGGTCAATTTTTTTTTTTGAAGTAACATATTAGTTTCCTTTGTCTTTAGCCTATTTCTCATTTTGCTTCATCCAGTCCGTCCAAGCTATCCACAGTTTCGTGTGTTGCCATGCCACCTAACCCAACTCAAACGCTCTGTTTCACTTCTTCCTTTGTGCCTCATTCCAATCATTTGCATGCACCCCCTGCATGTCAAAGTACCTAGGCTCGATGGCAAGCATCCAAGGATTAAAGTGTGGCAAAGAGAAAGAAGTGTAAATGTACGTTTGAGTCGTGTTAAATGACAAGCCGTGGATTGCTTGGATGGACTGAATGAAGTGTAATGCAGAGGTGTGAAAGACCGAGGATCTGAATATAAATTTTAGAGGATAAAATGTCCTTTTATAATNCCCCAAAAAAAATAAAAAAAAATTCCAGAGGAATAACTAATTTGAGGGATAAAAAAGTAGTTTTGGGGATAGGGATGGAAAGAGCTCTTCTCCTTTTCGCTTCTTTTATTTTTAAAATTTCCAAATAAGGAAAAATTCCTTCTTTTCAATTGCTTCCGTTTCCGATCCAATGATCCCCAATATCCAAACACAATTAGGCTTGAGCTACCCAATTCTAAGTTTGAATAATTTAATTATTGTTAGTATCATAGGACAATTGCTGAGAATGTAGTCCATTGATTGAGTTTTGTACTTTTACATGATGCTGAAGCTAATGACTACTGTATTTCTTTTTCTGAACTTATTTTCTGTGAAAAACTTAGTTTCCCTCTTTGGAAGCTTTTGGTTGGAAAATGGCACCTAAGAAGGGAGATGACTTTCCCTAGCTCCTCTTTACTGCTCAATTTAAAGCATGCATGATTTTGCCTTAGTCCTTTTCCTATTTAACTTCTATCATTTAGAATGATTTCCATCCTGTTATTACATATCATGATTGGATGGCTGAACATAGTATTGAATTCCATCCCTTGATAATGGATTGATATATAAAAGTTAACATTTTGGATAATTGTTTCTGGCTGTGGGATACTCACTAATCACTATTGGCAGTTGTCTTGAAGCTGTCGATGTAGATCTTTTCATTTTCACGACTTGTGATTTTGACCTTCTCTTTTAGTAGCTCGATGAGGCTGTGTGGTACTTTTAGTTAATCTTATCTTCCATGAAAAGACACCTGTTTTTTTTTACTTTTATAAATTGGTATTTATGAATTTCCCAGTTTGGTAATTGATAATGCCATTAATTTAGTCATTGCTGTTACTTATGTAATGCCCTGCAGATCACTGTTTGAATTTGTTTTAGCCCAATTATAATGGAAATGGGCTTTGTTAGACCTGTTGTCTTTCGTTATGTGCATGCCAAGCATATGGATCTCTTACGATTATGGAGTGTAAACCAGTGAATAAATTTTGCATTTGTGTGTTACAGCTCTGATGTTGCCTGCAAGAACTTGGGCCTTGAGGAAGGCATATTGCTATGAATGCAGCCTTGGATCATGATCTGGGAATTTTTCTATAAGAATTCATAAATGTTTTGGAATGATGGATATACTCCTTTCTGCATGATCTTTTGGGTTTTGCAGCACAAATTTGTTGCATGGGGTGTCATCTTGCAGAGTCTTGATTATAGGTTTTATTTTGGGTAATTTGTGGAGATTAAGATGGTATGAAGTTAAATGAAATCTGAGATTCAATTTGAAGTCATTGTCGTATGTGGATTCACTATACATCGTGGGCAATGTTCTTGATCATGGTGGTCATGGGAGTTGTAGAGGACTGAATTTGAACATTACAAATTGATTTAGTGGTACACCTTAAGTTGTAAACGATTTTTGGCTGGTATAGCTAGATTTTACACCAAGAAGTTCTTGTGGCTTGCAAGTGACTACAATGGTGGAAGCTGGTCTTGACATCATGGAAAAAATGATAATTACCAACATGAAACTTCATAGTGTCAATGGTTATGCATGGTTGTTCTGTTCATTGAACTCATGATATTTACAATGCTGGATGTGCAATTTATGGGGATTTTCTTTTGGAAATTGTGCTTGTATTGATTTAGTCACTGGTGGTTTTCATTTTACATTTTTTTGGGGTTTTTCTTGTTTGGTTGGTTAATTAGGGGATGACTCAGATGGCTAATTAATTCAGTGGAAGGCTACTTTCAGAGTTTTCCACATGGGATGTTTGGAAACTTGAGCTTCCATAATTATGTGATTGCGTAGCATCTGCTAAATTCTTCATATTTGTCAGTATTGATTCTTTGACTGAGGACAGTGCTATGGCGGAGAAGGGCCAGATATCTGCTAAAAATGTGGGATTGATTCATTTCTGTGTCCAACTTCTTACTCCTAATGTTTTGAAGTTACTTGGGGGACTAGTTTAGTGCCTAAACAAAAATGGTGAATGGGTTACTGCTGTACTGACATTGTGGTACCAGGCGGCTTCTATGGGTTCGGTTTTTGGGCAGGGTTCGCCAAAAATTTGTGATCATTTTTTGTTGAATCTGAGCTTTGGGTGTCACAACAGAGATGGATCCAAAACGAATCTTACATTTGGTTGATTGGCAAGTCGTTAAATGTTGGCTTGTTTGTGCTGCGGTGGTGGTTATCTCCTTCCGGGGTTATATGATGTTGGATTAGCAATTTTTAGGCATGTAGCTAGCTCATACTTTTGTGGCCAGGAACTGAACTTAATTCTTGATTTTCCATAGTTGGTTGCTGTTGCACCAAAATCTGAAATGGGATTTGAAATTTAGAATCTTAGGTTAATTCTTTTCTATATTTAGCTATATTATGGTCTGTGGTAAATGGCTGTGACACACGGAAAGCATTGGGTTGACTTGTATCAAGGACAGGATGGATGTAGCTTAACTTGGTCAGGGCTATAAACTTGGTGATACTACAGATCATAAGTTTGAGAATTGGCAGTGAAGGCACCATGTGTAAACCTTCTTCGCTCTTCATGCCTATAAATTTAGATGTCCATGAGGAGGAGAAGCCCTGTGTGGCGGTGACCTTCCTTTGAAATGTTATTCTGGTCATTTTGCAGTTGCATGATCACAAATTTTGGCTGCTAAATTAGATATCAATGCTATAATTTCCTTCACCACTTGTGACTTGCTCATTCTTAAGAATTTATTATCTTTGTTTTCCCAGGATATAGAATTCGTGCAGGTTCAGTCTCTCCTGTTCATCGTAGAGATGCAGATCATCGCTATAATTCTGATTATAATAGCCTGTCACGAAGTCGTGGATTTGGTGGTGGAAGAGATGCTGGTAGGTATCGAGACCCTTCACCCCCTTATCGTCCAAGAGCAAGTGGTAGACCAATTGGTAGAGCATTTGATGGACCTGGGTTTGGTCCTGGACCAGTCCGCGGAGAAGGCGTTGGTAGAAATAATCCCAATGTTCGTCCTAGGGAGGGAGACTGGATATGTCCCGATCCTTTGTAAGTGCTAGTCTTTCTGATTGTGTTGAGCCCTTTTGTACATATATCTTGTTGTTAGCCTGAAGGGTTTGACTGTTGACACATTTAGAATTAGATAACAGTCTTGATGTTTACTATATTATTATTAGATATATTAGACACAAATTTCTCTCTATGCTGGTGCTTTACAAATTTATCTCTGATTAACATCATGCAGATTTGTGTTTTAGTGCACTGGGTAGGATGCACATGAGTCACCTATAAGATGTTATCTCTGGTTGTTTTATTTCATTACAGAATGTTTCCTCAAGTTCTTATCTTCTATACTAATTTTGCAGATGTGCTAATCTTAACTTTGCAAGGCGGGACTACTGTAACAATTGTAATAGGTCTCGCCATGCACCTGCTGGAAGTCCCCGGAGAGGTTATCCTGGTCCGCCACCGCTTCATGCTCCTCCTAGACGGTACCCTGGCCCTCCTGTTGATCGTTCCCCAGAAAGGGCCATAAATGGCTTTAGATCTCCACCTCATGGGTTGGGAAGGGATGGCCCTAGAGAGTATGGATCTGCTGCTCTGCCACCCCTCAGGCATGAAGGCCGGTTTCCAGATCACCATGTTCGGAGAGATCGGCTCGATTACCTAGATGATGCGTACAGGGGGAGAAGCAAATTTGATAGGCCACTGCCAGTGGACTGGGGTCATCGAGACCGTGGCAGAGAGGGTTTCTCCCATGATAGGAAAAGATTTGAGAGGCGGCCACTGTCTCCCCCTGCACCATTAGTGCCACCACCTCCTCCTCCTCGTGGTCGATGGGCTCGTGATATGAGAGAGAGAAGCCGCTCTCCAATAAGGGGTGGGCCACCACCGAAAGATATGTTCTTGGATCGTGTAAGGGATGATCGGCGTGGTGTGGATGATCGACGTGGCGTTGGACGGGACAGGATTGGAGGAATGTATTAGCAGGGTGTCTGCTATGTAATTTGAGATTCAATATCATCGACTTTCAATAGATGTTGAGATATGTTAGGGGTTGAGAGTTTCTGCTTCTGAATTCCCAGAAACTCAGTGAAACATTTTGGCAGTCTAAAGTTCTAATGTTGTATTTGTTTTATCTTTTCCCAACAAATGCTTCAGGGTTGCTAGTTCAACCAGCAATTTGAAATGGAATTCACATAATGATCTTCATAGGCATTCTTAAGTGCAAGTTCTACTGATAATTTTATCCGTAAACCTGCCTATACAGCTGAGATTTTTAAACTTATATACAACTAGGTAGAAGTTGATTTATAAATTGAGAAAATCGATGAAAATTTAAGGCTACTTCTGTAAAACATGAAGCACGTTTTCCGTGGAATTAATCAGCATATCTAGTTTAACAATTGTCTTATATATACACTGAATTCCATGAAAGTTTTGATTATTGGACGCCTATGGCTTCTTCTCACTTGTCTCTCTCTAATGGTGTTCATTCGGAGTAAGTTATTCACTCAATAAGATGCTTATTCTTTCCAGAAAACAAAACCAGTGAGATTTGAAATTTCAATTATTATTATTTTAACAATTATTCTTGAGTCAGCAACTATACTTGGACTCCTTTATTTTAGCGCCAAATTTATTTTATTTTCATTGTTTCTTTTTATAAAATTTACTGAGAGGATAACTGGGAGTTGGGAGTTACAAACTGAATTCCTAAAAGGAAAATGAAAAATCTCGTTTTCGGCAAAATAGGTTAAAGGCTCATTTTGGTCTTAAATGTATGTCTTAATATTCATTTTGGTCCATTATGTTTCAAAATATTCAAATTGGTCCTAAATGTTTGTAAAATGTTTCATTTTAGTCCAAAATTATTGAATATGACCTGTTTCAAGTTCAAACTTGACGAGTTTAGAGCTACATATTGTTATCAAATACTACTTTCTCTCTCCAGTTGGGGTCGTCAACAAACGAGGTCAAATCAATCCTAAAAGTAGATTGCTCATTTCATGGTTAAACAAGCAAAATTGATCGTATCTCTCTCGTTTTA
Source organism: Chamaecrista fasciculata (assembly GCA_003254925.1). Lineage (NCBI taxonomy): Eukaryota > Viridiplantae > Streptophyta > Magnoliopsida > Fabales > Fabaceae > Chamaecrista > Chamaecrista fasciculata. Next base: position 72,605 of record QANZ01031614.1, on the reverse strand, counting down.
AATCCGAATGCGACGAATTCAGAGCTAAGAATTCTTCTTAACAAGTCCTTTGAACTTGAAATGAGAGACGAAAGAAATATGACAAAATTCAATAATTTGGGACCAAAATGAAACATTTTACCGATATTTAGGACCAAAATGAATCATTTTACTAACATTTAGGACTAATTTGAATATTTTGAAACATAATGGAGCAAAGTGAACATTAGGGTATACATTTAGGACCAAAATTTATCCTATAAGCATCACAGTTACATCGAACGGCTTACAAGGGATAGTGAGTGATAGTTCTATGAATTCCCACCGTTCGATGTAGTCTGATTAAGGAGCGTCCGATGAAGTAGAAAGAGAAATCTGGGCGTTCAATATTTACAAAATTGAATTTCAAAAAGCCTGTAAGAGAGAGGGAGGAAGGAGGGGCGAACAAGAAAAAGGTCCCTCGCTTCTTCTCTCCTTTCTTGCTGAGACTGTCTCTCAGCTTCCTCTAATCCTCTTCGTCGCCTTCTGTAGTATTCTCTCTCTCTACAATTTCTTCAATCTCTCTCTATCTCTCGTATCGTCTTCTCGGATCGAAAGTCCCTAAAATCCTAGGCACTATAATACTCTGAGCTTGGCCTTGCATCCTTTGTGTTTGTGTAGCCATTTTATTGTTATTCTTTTTCTAATGGGTGATTTGGGAATGGGTTTTGGATCTGCGAGTCAGTTATCTTGAGCTGATTTCTTGATTTTCAGGGATTATTATGAGGGAATAATCGGTGAATTGAGTTTGTTGTGGAACAAGAATTTGGAATTCGCGGTTAATTTTTTATTTTTCGTTCCATGGGGGAAGGTGAGGGGGCTGATTGCCCTCCCAAGAATGTACAATCGGATGCTACAACAGCAGCTACAGATGTTCCCGCGAAGAAGCTCGCGAGGCAGCTCGATTTCACGGGGTTTAGTGGTGCGACGGGAACTGTGGGCTTACCTGAACCGCCGCAGACGGTGGTGCCAAGTCAGCCGCAGCCACGCCCTCTTCCGCAGCAATCGGTGGTTGTGATGCCCGTGCCACCGCAGCCTCCTCTTTCTTCAACGAGGGTTGGGTGAGTTGGTGAAATTGTTGCTATGACTCAATTGAAATATTTTTAATTATTTGCTTAACTCTTTTGACATAAGCTGTACAATTTTGCTGGGGTTGTTTCCGACAAAAAAAATGTTGGCTTTGGGATTTTAGGACTTGGAAGGTCATGCATGAGCTCTGTTCTATATTGGTCCTCAATTCGTAATTGTGAATATTTGGCTCCGTATGGATAATCATAGTTTTGTATGCATGATTAATGATTTTATGTTTCTGTGGGCCACAAATACATGTACAATCTCTTGGGATACTGTTAGTGAATTTCCCATGCTTATAAACCATTATCACTCTTTTCTTCTTCTTTGTGTAGTCTCCACGTTATTATTATTTTGTCTATTTCCTTATGTTGGTCAGTGGTATCATCTCTTTCATTTGGGAGAACGTAGTGGGAGGTCTAAACTTTTTATACTGGCTAAAGTTGTTGAGGAACTTTAATACTTTAGGCTTCCTTGCCAGTGCAATGTGTGAAATCTTTTGCTGTAACTTTCATACCATTCAATTTTCTCTGGTTGGGAAATTAGAATTGAGTGTTTTAAGTTGGTCTTGTGTTTTGGCTAATTGAATTTTCTCTATTCTTCATACTGAAATACTTAGTTTTAATTAAAATGTTACTTTCCTCTAGGAGGTCGGGGCTAGTGTTGAGTTTGCTAGAGTCATAGTTGTTGATGTTGCATGGCGCACTGTTGTGATAGGGCTCGAGTGATGGCGTGTAGCGCACTTTTCCAATGGGACTCCGGGAATTCCGGAAGCTAGAGCAATGGGATCTGGCAACATTGAAGTGTGGGCCACTTGATTTTATAATTCTGTATATATATATATATATATAAATAAAGATATGTTAAACAGCATATATATTTGAAAAACTTAACTCATTTAAAACACAACTTGTGTGACTCCAGCTATTTTCAAGAACTCCAAAAGTATCCAGCATAAATTACAAATGTGTTTCTCTAGATTTCAAACTAAGACTGAAATTCTCATGAGTTCATTATTAAATTTCTTCATAAGTTCATTATCATCATTATTACAATTGAAATATTTCCTCTCCTTGATTCTATGTTCTTAAGAAAATTAAGATGTAGAATTTGCAAGTTGTTTGGAAACCAAGGGAGAAGAAATAGGGAAATAAAAAAACAGCTATTGAGAAATAGAGTTTAACAGGACATAGAGGAAGAGATGGAGAAAGGAGAGATGCTAGAGATATTGAGGATGTAGAGATACAATGAGGCTTGAGGTTGTTGTGATGTTAGTTATTATTAAATTTCTAGAGGTTGTTGTGATGTTAGTTAGTCGTGGTACCTCAGGTATTTTATTATAACTACCTGGCTGTTTGTCTCTCAGCACATCACGGAAATAACCTTTTGGGAGTGAAAGACAGAATTCATTCTCTCAATCCTCTCTCTCTCTCCCTGATTTCTATCTTTTCTGTCCTCTTATTAAGATCCTATTTTCTGGTTCAAGAATACTAAGTTCATCTTAGTCTTAACATGTTCATTATATCATTTTATAGTAATTGTTGCAATAACACATTATAATTACAATATATGTATGTTTATGTTGAGGATCTACATTTATTGTATGTTTTGACAAACTTGAACTTGCTGATCTGTATGTGCATAAATGGATAGGAAGACTTGTATAGCATTTTGGAAATATCTTGAGAAATGGTCTTTGACTAATAACATTTTTTTTTTTTTTTTAAATAACAGGAAACCAGAATCTCCGAAATCAAGATCAAGACCAAACTTTGATATGAAAGAAGTTACTCCGAAGAAGCAAAAACAGTGCAATTGTAAACACTCCAAATGCTTAAAACTGTAAGTAAATCCTGTTTCCTCTTTCTATTTCTGTTTGTAATTGCATCCCTCTGTAGATTTACAACTCATAAGTGTTTATGTGTTAGTGAATTTGCCCATTTGCAATAATGAAATTGATCTTAATTAATCTCCCAGAATTATGAGTATATACTAATAGTGTCTTTGTATTATCAGCATTCCATTTCAGTTTCTTTCTTTCTTCCTTTTTTTTTAATGTACGAAGAGGATTTTATAAGAAGGATTCTTTATCTTTTCTTCTTCTTGTTGATCCTAATGTGCGGTTAACTTTGTGACTAGGGAGTAACCATCTAGTGGAGCCTTAATTCTATAACTGTGCTGATTTTTAGAAATATGGTTCTTAATTTATATTTAATTTTTTTTACATGAAAGGTGTACACTTGTTGGCTTCTTTTACTTGTTACCTTCTCGAAGGTGGTTGTTTGTTTCTGTCCTTTCTTTCTTGCTTTTTAAGTTTGCTTCATTGTTGGATCCATGATGATTAATGTGTAAGAAAGTAAACAACTCAGAAAACAGGTTACTGTAACCAACCTGGGAAAGCATGAACCCATCAAGTTTGAGAGTCAGTGCTTTGAATCAGGCATGGCTGTGTAATAAGTTTTCCAGTGGCTTTAACTTTCTGATTCATTAAGATTGAGAACTTCAAAAACAGTAAAGAAAACTAGTGTTATGTCAGTTCAATCAGCAGTATTTTTATTCTCGTCATAAATGAAAAATTATGGTTCTGAGTTGATTAAACAAAATAATACCGAAAAGAAAAAAAAGAGTAATCCACCCTAAAATTATACATCATTTCCATCAAGCTGAAATATAAAAACTAATGGTGCTTTAGGAAGGGGATTGCATTGAATATTATATATATGTGTTTCACATTTTTTTCTCCTCCTCACTTCTCTCAACCGCCCTTTTCATCGGGTATTTTCTCAATAGAAAGCCTTCATGGAGAGACATTTTTAATGCACTGATGAATTGCTCTGACAGCATCATCAAATTCACTGACAAACATATGCTTGGACAGTGTCAGGGTGGTTATCCAGGCTTTAGATTCAGTTTCGTTGGAGCAATATCAGCTTAGTGCCTCAACCATGTTTTTCTCGGAAAACAAGCATATTGATTACTATTTCTAAATATTTTACCTTGGCATTCTTGTTAATTATCCTTCAGCATAGGTCATAGCATGCTTGCAACTCATCAGTTGCCATATGAAGATTCTGCTTATTGGAGCTAATTTTCATTGCGTGTTGAGCAGATATTGTGAATGTTTTGCATCGGGAATATACTGTGATGGTTGCAATTGTGTAAATTGCTATAACAATGTCGAAAATGAGGCTGCTAGACGGGAAGCTGTCGAAGCTACCTTGGAGCGCAATCCAAATGCATTTAGGCCAAAAATTGCTAGTAGTCCTCACGGAACACGGGATAGCAGGGTATGTAAGTTAAACTTTTTGTACCACTTAGTTTTTGCATTATTTTTGTTTGGTTTAGTGGATATTGAGGATAATTTGATTTGGTCTAAGAAAAAAGATATTTAGGATAATTTGAGATACATTGCTAACGTTAATAAGTTTTGGAGCATATTGTGTTTCTTTCTATATTTTGTTTAATTGTGTCTAGCATCAAAGTATTCACCATTTCTAGGTGTCTAGTTTCAAGATTTTGGTCATATTATTTTGGCATTATTATTATTATTATTATTTGAGTTTTACTTAATTTGGGAGGTAGTTACTGTTCTGTTAGTTGCACCATTAATAATCATGAATTTTGTCATTTGATTATGACTGAAAGAACAACTTTTTCTTTGTTCCAAAAAAAAATGAACAACTTTTTGGTGCTACCAATTCTCAGAAAAGTTACCTTTGAAACTCAATATTTTTGCTGATTTTGCTTCTTGCTTCCAGCCCCTTCTGTTAGTACGCTGTTTGTTGATATATTTGTTTTCCACCCTGTCATAATTTTGGTTAATTATTTCTTTTGCCCATATTCCAAAGTTACTGTCCTCTTGATGTTTTTTTAAGTTATCTTATTTTTGCTTTTAACATAGTAGGAACATAGATTAAAAAGTCAGTATAAATTGCTAAACTATAATTAGGAGTAACATTAATTATAATATCCAAGTATTTGGACAGATAGTTGGACATTTAATAGGATGAGAATGATGAAATGACAAGAATACTTTTAAATATCTGGCAAAGTGTTGGTATATGCTCCAGTTGAATGAAAAATATATTTTTCTAAACTTATTAATTTTCCTTGTATTAATATAAAACAGTTTTTCATTGTATATTCTAATCCCTAAACATCATGGATCCCATTCTGAAATAAATATAGGAGGAGGCTGGTGAAGTTTTAATATTAGGAAAGCATAACAAGGGGTGTCATTGCAAAAAGTCGGGATGCCTCAAGAAGTACTGTGAATGCTTCCAAGCCAACATTCTTTGCTCTGAAAATTGTAAATGCATGGACTGCAAAAATTTTGAGGGAAGTGAAGAGAGGCAAGCTCTGTTCCATGGAGATCAAAATAATAACATTGCATATATTCAGCAGGCAGCAAATGCTGCCATAACTGGAGCTATTGGATCCTCTGGTTATTCATCCCCTCCAGTGTCCAAGAAAAGAAAAAGTCAGGATCTCTTCTTTGGGCCGACCGCGAAGGATCCATCCGTTGGCAGGCTTGGGCAGTTCCAACAGGTAAATCTTGCTCTTGGCATGTGTGGAATAAGAGTATATTTTAACTAACGTAACTGGTTAAATTAGGTATAGTTAGTACACTTGACCCTAGAATTTGTAGTCAATAGTCACCATATAAATTTTCCGTAAGAGCAAGAGTATATTTTAACTAAGGTAAGTGCTTGAAAGATGCGTATACCAAAAAGTTGATTGAGTCTTTTATCTAAATTGAGCTTGACTACTCTCTGAACATTGCAAATATTATATTTGTAGCTTTATGTTAGGAAAAACTAAAAACCTCTAAGAAAGCTTAGTTTTATGAGGGTTAGATAATTAATTTTTTCCAAGTTGAAAGACTTGATCAGGTTTTGGACTCAATAATTCCTGTCTAGTTTGGCCCAATGTGTTAACTTTCTAATTTCAAATGGGCTGGAACGGAGACAAACTGAATGTAGAGTCTAGACTTTTGCTTATGATGACTTCAACTGCTCTGAAAGTTTAATAATCTAAGTTGTTGATTCATCTTGGCCTTTTGCAGTTTATAGTGAACGCCAACATCATAATTTATTGATTGACTTATACTTCAGTAGCCTAATTTTAATGTATCAAAAAAAGAAGTCTAATTAATTGTATACTTCTAAATTAACCAGGCAAATCATATCAGAGGTCCTGCACCCCCTTCATCCTTGCCTCCTATTCCTGGTGCTCGGGTTGGAAGTGCAACATTAGGTCCTTCAAAATTTACATACAGGTAAAATTGTCTTCATTCAATGAAGATAAGTTTACTTAATTTAGTTACTAACATGGTTTTTGTTGAAGGTCTCTTTTAGCGGACATAATACAACCACAGCACTTGAAGGAGCTTTGCTCAGTTCTGGTGCTAGTATCAGGACAAGCTGCAAAGGCACTAACAGGTACATTGAAATTCCAAATCACTAATCATGCTGGCTGTTTTTTAGGTTGATAGATTTTCATGCATCTTTTGATATATGAATGCACTTGGGTAGATGCGGTAGTTTATGTGCCTGAATGTAATCTGTAGGAGTTCAATAACTCCATTTTTTGTTTCTTGAACTGGATGTTTCATTTGAGCTAATATTGCATACAGATAAACTCAACTAATTTTGGTGGGATATACACCTACTATGGCAAAAATTTCTACTTTGGCTGTTGTTAGCCAACCATCTGCATCAATAAATGTTCAATGTAGTATTTTCTTTGTTGTGGGTATTTCACTTAGCCAAATTTCATTTCATAAAGAAAACTTTTGGTATAGTTTTTTTTTTTTGTGACTGCTATTTTTAGAGATTTGCCTGTACCCTTGTATTTGCATAAAGTACACGGACATTTATATGATTTTATATGTCTTTCTATAAGAAATGAATATAAACCTGATAATATGAATTTGACGACTAGACTTAACCTAGAGTATTTATTAAACGACCTTGTGGTGTGATGTAAGCAAGGTGTTCTAACTTCTATGTGCATATATCTGGTTATCTTGTTGAGTTGGCTGTGGAACAAGTGACTCTCCTCTGATTTGGATGAGCTTGATTTTAGCTGTACGTTATTATTTATATATAGTTTGTTTCTAACTCTGGTTCATACATTTGATCAGTCTTGATTTATTTATAGATTGATAGATAGATGTTGCCTTTATTCACTTCGTGCCTGGATAATTGCCCTACTTGAGTTGAAGTTGCTTTGCAATACAAGAATTAGAAATAACTGTTTTTACTTTTTAAGAGATACTGGATGGACATGGATTATAGCAAAACTGTCACAAACTCATAATGCTAAACTGAGGCCTGTTAACTATTTTTTTTCCTTTAATTTAATTTTTGACTAGGTACAATTTAATTTTCTTAAGTTGTATATTGGCATATATAATTTGAACAAAAATTATTCAAAAAGGCAAAAAGTATATTTCTGTTTCAACAACAAAAATCACATTTATAGTTAGTAGACTTCTTAAGGATTTAGTTTATAAGTTAGATTAAAAGTTAAAACTGTTTCTTTCGGTAAGTGTGCTGTAACCAATAGCTTCCTCTATGGGAAGAGCTGAGAAGCGAATGCATTGATTTAAATAACTTGTTTTTCGTCCAAACTTTGATAAATAACCTTTAGGTGCATTGGAAATTCCCTTCACTCTCCACAAAGATTCTTAGTAAACATTTTCATCGGAATATTATATTTACTCCGGGCTATGTCTAAAATATTATACTTCTAAATTTAATTTATTCCCTTTGTTGTTACCTGCAGTTCGATGTGAATAGCCTTGTCAAAGCACATCCTTGTTATTTTTCGCTTACTAATTTATAATTAAATGATCAGACCAGAAAAATTTGATGGAAAAGAATACTGAAGATCAGGTGGAAGCTTCTGTAGCTTCTTCAACACAAGAGCAATTGCCCAGTCAAAAGGAAGCCGATGTTGAGAAAGCGATGGCTGACGATTGTTCAAGTGCTAACCAAACTGATAAAATTAGTCCAGATAATTCAAGTTCAGACGGTGCTGATGTCCCAAAAGGGAGGCCAATGTCCCCAGGAACTTTAGCCTTGATGTGTGATGAGCAAGATACGATGTTTATGGCCGCTGGCTCCCCAAATGGATCAATGGCCCATGCCTGCAACACATCTTCACAGTCCCCTTATGGACAAGGCACGACAGAGGTTTATGCAGAGCAAGAAAAGATAGTATTGACGAAGTTTAGAGATTTTCTTAATCGGGTTATAACAATGGGAGAAATAAACGGCAAGTTAATATCCCCTCTGTTTTTTTACTGATTCTTTTTTAGTTCTTTGTTAAATTTATTTTTAACTACCAATAGGAGTTGAGTATAGCAGGAGGAACTCGTTTCCCACTATTTAGTGAACACAAGCTTGAATCCTTGTTAGAAAAAGTGTTCACATTTAGTGTCTAACAGTATTTTGAAAACCAAAAAATGACTGTCAATTGTCTCTTCATATCTAGCATCTGTCAATTTTCATCTTTGTTTACCACCCCCACAATGATTTTTCCAACCATGAAACTATCCATATTCCATTGGTTACTTAGCTAAAGAATTTTCTTTCCTTTTGCACTCTACCTTGTCAGAAATGACTGACTATTTATATATTTCCTATTTCAGAAACAAAGTGTTCTTCATTAGCCAGAAGTGAATTAGAGTCTCAGAAGGACCCAATCAACAATGGCACCACCGGTGCCGGTACTGAAACAGCACAGCAGCCAGGAGCCGCCAGTAATGGCATGCCCACTACTACTAGTAGTATGAACATGATTACTTCAGAGGCTCCTCCTAGTAACCTTGTCCCTGAAAATGGGGAAAGTAAGCCCAAGATTGAGAAAGAGATGTGAAAGGATTCTGGATTAAAATGAAAGAAATATCAGTGAAGCTGTGAAGGTATGCTGCAACAACCGTGTTACTTTTATAAACACTGCAATTCTTCATTTTCTGGCTTGTCTTCGGAGGGGAAGTCCAGATAAAGCATACAAGACAAGCTCCACTGTGATTCCTCCATCTAGGATCATTTTTTGTTTCCCTCTTCTTTTACAATTTTACTTTTTCTGCTTTTATCATTCATATAGATCTAAATTAGTTTGAGCTTCAGCATAGCTTGATCAGAAGAATGTAAATCGCAAAGTTGTAATTTGCATATAAGTTATAACATTATTTAGATGTTGCATTTTACTGACTTTCTTCGTAGCTTATAACTGAAGTTTTTTTTTTTCAAAAAAAAAAAAGAATAAGGTTTTTTTTTTGTTCTCGAAGAGGTTCAGAATGGATATTGCATTGCCTGAAATCTACAAGCAATTTTCAAACATTTGACAAGTAATTTTAATTTCTTATACAACAAATCATTTTTTAATTTTTTTAATGTAATATGCAAACAATTGCATTTACAATACACATAATACATTTAATCGAATAAACATATCATGTTATCATTGAAGGTCAAATATTTATTTAGGTTTTCAAACTATAGAATAAGTTTCATTTTGGTACATAAAGTAATTTTTTTAGTTTTGTTTTGGTTCTCACACTTTTGCATTTGTTTCGTTTTGATCGTCAAAATGTGATTTTATATGATTTGCTATTATTTTTAACTTGAACAATTGAGGTGAATTATTTCTCTAGTTCATTTCAATTGTTCAGGTTATAAATAATAACAAACCCAACAAAATCACATTGAGCACCAAAATGAAACTTATTTCATAATTTGAGGACCAAAATGAGGTTTTAACCTATCATTGAAAAAAAAAACAGCACTACAGCAGGCTGGTCATAATTTACTCCATCTCCTCAAATTAGGAGTGTCACAACGGGCTGCCCCGTGATGGGCCCGTCAGCCCATTTATAACCTAAATGCAATGTCCAGGACCGTCCGCCAATGCTTGCGGGCTAAACGGGCTGGCCCGCGGGCTTCTATATTTTTTTTGGGCAAAAAAATTTTTTTTTGGGCCAAAAACTTGGCCAAAAACTATTTTTTTGTTTGGGCAAAAACTGTTTAGTCTTTTTTTGTTTTTGATTGCATAGTTTAATGGCTTATTGGGCCACACCCACAAAAAAAAATTGAGTTTAAAAAAAAAAATACTATGACACAATTACACAAATATGCAGGCCGGCCTACGGGCGGCCCGTACCGTACCAGTTTAGCCCGCAGGCTAAACGGGCCAATCCATTTAGGCCCGCATTTAAACGGGCTCACATTTCCAAGTCCAGGACCGCCCATTTAGCGAGCGGGCCGAGTCGAGCCCGCGAACTTAGGCCCATTTTGACATCCCTACCTCGAATCCTCACTTTGTAGATATTGAGAACAAGTTTGAAAATCGATAAACTGTAGCCATCATCAAGTGATGTAATTATAAATTTAAGTTACAACTAGAGTTATACCCGTGTATAAAAGCATTCTACAAATAATTTTATATTTGTGAATATTGAGTTTGTGTAAAATATTTTTATCATTTTGTTATTTCAGTGATTGACCCATGTGATATCCATATGACTAACTATTAAAAGAAATTACAAAGTATACAACGTTCTATATACTATATGGTGTATAATAAACATCAATAAAATTACATACTATAATTTCATTAGATATGGTTAATGTTAATAATAGAACACATAGCTATAGTCATTCATTCAAAATTTTAAAATTAGAATACACTTTAAAGTTTTTTATTTTTTTTACCCGTTATAGCTATAGTAAAAAACATGTAATATTACATCAATTTACAATATTAATCAGAAGATTTTGGATTTTAATATTAACCATGATTAACATAACTATAAACAATTAAAGTGAGTAGTAAATTTCAAAAAACTATTTATTATGTAGTATAAAAATCAACCTAATTTGTTCAGAAAAAAAAATCAGCAAAATGTTACATTCATCACAACTAATTCTATTATTATAATTGAATTTTGAAAAAAGGAATAGGATAAATCATAAAAAATAAAGAAAGATAATTTTGGTAATTACAACTATATATATATAGTATAGGAAACAATGCAACAGAAATTGAATGAAATTTATCAATAAATATGTTGATCATTAGTCGAATATATTCAACTAATTTATAGTCGTCTATCATTTATTAATTTATATATGTTCAACTAATTTACCAAATACATTTCTATCTAAGATACGTCTTTAACAATAAATTCATTATTAATAAGTAATAACATCTTGTTATTATTTCTCTTCAATATTTCAAACGTTTTAATTATTGTTCAAAATGTCAAAAAATATTATTTGAACAACAAAGTCCAATAGTAATATTTCACACTATTAATAAAAAAAAAAGCTTTTTGGAGCTTCCTTTTATGCCATTCATGAGACTATCTAAAAAATCAAGATACTGGACAATAAAATATGATTTTGTGTTTTGATAAGGCAAATTAATACTTAATTACTCAATTCCTCAATTGTTCCAATTGCCAACCATTTGGTGCATGGGGATTAAAAAAATAAAAACTCAGTACAAAATGTAGGGCTAAAAAACTATTAATTTAGTATAAATTCAGAATCTAAAAAATATAAAATTAGTTTAAATTCAGAGACCAAATCGTCACTAAGGACCAAATAATTGACAATTGAAATATTTTAAAAATCAAATCATATATTTGAATTATTCAAGAACTAATTAGTTGACTCAGTATATATTCAGAAATCAAATAATAAATCTTCTCTAATAAAGAACAATTCAAAGAGTTCACCTTCAATCAAAGTCTATCCTCTAAGATTTTTCCACATTTTTTAAATAAAAAATTAAGCATTTACGTCATAAATATTTTTCCACATAGAATATGCAAATTCTCCACCAAAGGAAAGAATTCAAAGTGCTGGAAAATCTTAGAAAATCCATTAATTGAGAGACAAAGTAGTTATTATTCTTTAAATCAAAGGAAAAAAAAATGCATATTTTTTATTTATAAATTGATGTGTAAACAAATTAATGTCGATTGATTTTAATGACGATTTAAAAAATGATTCTTTTTAATGACAATGAACAATTTAAAATTAATGTTGATTGATTTTATCTTTTTAAGTGTGATTAGTAATATTTAGGGAAAAATGTAACAAGACCCCTTAAACTTTAGGTCATTTGGAAGTAGACCCTTAAACTATCAATTTTGAAAATCAAATCCTTAAACTTTGAAGATTTAGGAATTATATCCTTCCATCCATTTTTTTACTAATGGTGTTAATTTTTATTAGGATAAATTACACTTGGGTACCATGTGGTTTGGTCATATTCCACTTTGGTACCCTGTGGTTTAAAAAATGACACTCTGGTATCGCGTGGTATTCTTTGTTAACACTTTAGTACCCTGAATTTTAATTTCATTAGAAAATTAGCGGACATTGACATTTTTGGGGGCTATTTCGTAATTTTAACCATATTTAGGAGATAAAAGGCAAATTTAATGCAGGAAAAAGAGATTGAAATTACTAAAACACCCATAAATATTTAAATATCTTCAAAATAGTCCTTAAAAACACAAAATTTTAGATCTTAATAGGACTAGATTGCACAAATTTTGCAGAACTGGGACTGCTTTGTAATTCTATCTTCTGTCTTATATTTTTCAAATATTATGTTTTGACCCCAAAAAGTTTTTCTACTTTTCATTTTAGTCCCTAGATAATATGTATTCAGGGACCTATTTGTAATTTTCTGAAAATATTGGAGGGTCAATATGTAATTTTTTTCAAAAGTTGTTATGGTTAAAATTATAAAATAGCTCCAAAAATTTTAATTTCTATTAACTTTCTAACAAAATTAAAGCACAGGGTTTCAGAATGTCACTTTTTGAACCATAGGGTACCAAAGTGTAATTTGTCCTAATAATAATTAACACCGTTAGTGAAAAAATGGATGGAAGGATCTAATTCCTAAACCTTCAAAGTTTAAGGATTTGATTTTCAAAATTGATAGTTTAAGGGGCTACTTCCAAATGACCCAAAATTTAACGGGTCTTCTTACATTTTTTCCTAATATTTATTGACTAAATTCACACCTAAAGATTAATGTGTGATTGATATAAAAATTAGTAGGTAGTAAAAACACTTGAAAATCATAACTAATAAGCTCATGGAAAATTAGGGATGGCAACGGATAGGATATCCGAAAATTTTTCATTATCCGTATCCGTATCCGTTCATTCTTTTCAATATCCGTATCCTATCCTATCCGATATCCGGTATCCGACGGATATCCTAAATATCCAAAATATCCGAAAATAATGGATATAGGATAGGATATCCTAATTAAAAAATCGGATATATCCAATATCCGATACCCAATATCCGTTAATTAAAATAAGTTAATTAAAAATATAATAAAAAATGTATAAAATATAATAAAATATTTATATTATAGGGTATCGGATACCGGATACCCTAACTATCCGTTCATTTCGGACGGATATCGGATAGTTGGTTTTTTATTTTTCAATACCCGTACCCTATCCGATATCCGATATCCGACGGATACCGGATATTTTTTACGGATGGATTCGGACGGATATCCTAAATGCGGATCCAAATTGCCATCCCTACTTCCAGAAGTCATATCAGCTTGCAAGCTTCTAAAAGTCGATAAATCGGACTTGAAAAGCTTACAAAAAAAACTCGATAAACCAAACTTGACAACATATATTTCACCAATTGACGGTTAAAGAAAGTAAATTGCTTTAAATTATTAACCCAAGTTATTATTTAATTTCAGTCAAATAATTAAAATTTATAATTATTAAATAAATGTTAATATTTGTATAATTAAAAATAAAGTTGATGAACTAGGTTCTGGCCAGGGGTCATTACCTGGTTCAGATGAGGTAACTCTTTGAACGAAAGTTACCTGCAAGTCAATGAAGAACAGGGGTAGTCCTGTAATTCACCTTCGATGCTAAAGTTAGATATCTATCAGAGAAATATAGACTGAGTGAATGTAGTGAGCATCCCTTGTGTTTGAGGGCTCATGGCTGTTTTATACTATGTCAGAGGGAGGCAATTCAGGGGTCGTGGGTGCCTTATCCAGGAGCATGACTTTGTCTATTCATCAATGCTCTGTATTCTGTTTCCTGAATGTTCTCCCATTGTCTTCGTTATGTTTATTTTTGTCATTCGACGCCTTGATGGTTGGTTATCCCAAGGCGTCTTCTTAGGCGGAGAATCCTCCTACATTGGTTATCTTGATCTGGACTTCCTAGATGTTCGCTCTGCTGCCTTGGCTACATCTTGTTTCAGACTTTGGCGTCTTGGACGCTTAGCGGCCCTCAAGGCGCCTTGGCTACCAAGGAGCCTTGGCTTTGTTGGGCCTATTGTAGCTTGGTTTGATGTTAGGCCTGGGGCCATTTAGTCGTTGGGTCGTATTATCAAAAGTAAAATATAACATGATTATTATGGCATAGTATCAAAATGTAAAGTTATTTCGTAAACAATAATAAATTGTTAGTTCAGGCCAAAAAAAATGATAACTTGTTAGTTTAAGGAAGTGTATCATGTTGGTAAAGAGGATGATAACTTGTGAGTTTCAATTTGTTAGGTGGTACGTTAATTTTGAAAATTACACGACACGACATATATTTATATATATAAATAATTAAAAATTCATAAATTTTGATGAAAATTTTAAAAATTACAATATCTTTTTATAATTTATGTCATATGTATCATTATTTTCTATTGTTTGTCATGTTAAAATCACAAAAAATTAATTTTATATTCTGAAACTTATAAATATGTATCGTATGGGTCTGTGTCCGACACGACGACACACCCTTAAAATGAAGTGTCCATGCTTCATAGGTTTATAGTAAGTTTGCTCGGGTTTGCGTAGTATTTTATTTAGGGAGTTGGTTTGAAGTAGGGATGCTTATGGGTAGGGTACCGCGACCTCTAGATCAGACCCGTAAAAAATTATTATACCCATCAACAAACTCGTACTCGTGCGGGTATCAAGATCGATCCTCGTCCACGTACTCAAGTAATAGTGGAATCCCTAGACTCAAAGAAAATTTAAAATAAATAATTTCTTTCTATAAAATAAAATTCAATTATAGTTTATAATATTCTAATATATATATAAATATTATTCAGTATTATATTTTTATATAAAAAAATGATTTTACACTAATATATAATTTAAAATTAATATATATATATATTGAAATATTAAAAATTATTATAGCATGTAGGGTATTCCTATTTGTGGATCCGCAATTTTGAACGGATAAATCTTCATTTTCAAATCAATTCTATTTTTATCTTTACTTGAAAGATTAAACTGAACATTTTAGTTCCTGAAAGATAAAAAGGACTAAAAAGTATACTATACCAGGAGGACTAAAAGGTATATCATTTTAATCTTTCTGGAACTAATAAAAAGGACTAAATGTATATTTTAATATTTCAGGAATCGAGTTGTTAACTTCGTGATCTTTTTGGGACCAAATTGCTAGTTTACTTTAAATCTTATAATTCTATCTTTTAAGGACTAAATTGAAAAAATTTATTGTATTTTGAAGACCAAAATTATTAATTTACACTCTATAATTATATGCTATCACAAATACAGAGTGAAAAGGAGGTAGTCCAAGATTCATATGAAGACTTAAATGTAAGATAAGTGAGAAACATAGTATGGTTTCATTGTTCAATCTTCCTTTTTTTTTTTTGTAAAGAAAAATAGAATCTGTTTTCTAGACTTCTATATGAGAAATAGAGTATGTTTTATTTTCGTTCCTAAACTGAATATATAGCAATTGATCCACTTAACATATATATTAGATCCTGCAAAGTTCAACTCCAATTTTCAGGTTCCAACATTATCCCAATTCACCCATCACGCCACATTTATATAAATTGAATTATAAAACCAATTAATTAATTAGTGATTACCTACTACTGTCATCTTCTTAATTAAATCGAAGTACTTGTTTGATTTTGATGTGTTTCTTGTAATTGTTTAAGATTTATTTGATGTGTTGATTTTTCAATTTAAAGTATATATCTAAATTTAAGTACTTGAGTTGAGATTCAAGAGTTATTTTATGTTATGCTAATCAATTTCATGTTTGAATTTAATTTTTTATGAATTAATATGTGTATAACAGATATCATTATATGTAAATGTATACACATATATTTGTTATTTTTTTTTATTTAATCGGGGCCACGGAAATCGATCCATGCTTTCAAACTGTTATCTTGAGCATGAAAGCATACACTTAATTTGTTTTAATCGTGATAGAAATGGTCACATTGTTGAAAAATGTTCTAAATCTGCGAATCCATATGGAGAGATCCAACCGATGCATGAGGCTAAGGAGGAAGAGGATGCAAAGCTTAGTCCATTGATGGTGGTCAAGAAATATACAAGAAACAGAAAGATGAAAGGACAAGGCACAGATGAGGGCGGAAAGTGGATAAATCGAAAGTTAATGATAGTCCTTTGATGAGGCCCAATAAAGTAAATCATGATGAAAATTTGGTCATTTTAGTCCTTTATGAAGTATTATGAAAGCAAACACATTACTGAAAAATGATTTTTGGCCCTTGCTGGCCTCTTAAGTGATACAGAGGAAAGTGATGGGCTTGAAAACGTTGAAGATGAAGATGGGGATCTGATTTTTGGTGATATGAATAATAGTCACTCTAGTCCTAAGGCCCATTAGGCCCCTTAAAACAATGAATATATGATGAGATATCATAATTTAAAAAATTGATATATTGTTATCGGTTAAATAAAATGAAATAATTAAAAATATGTTAAAATATTTATATTATATGGTATCAAATATTTTATAGTTGAATCTGTATTTATAATTTTTTATTTTTCACCCTAAAACGGAAAAAAAAATTTAGGAACTAAAATGGAATCTTGAGCAAATACTAGGGACCAAAATACTATGGTATCAAATATTTTATAGTTGAATCTGTCCGTTTGGTACAATGTAAATGGGTTTTACAATGTAAAAGGGCACGGATTCCAAGATTTTCATGTGTTTGGTATGGTAATTTGAGNACGGCGGCGCCGACCACCGTGTACGGCGGAGCCGGCAACCGTGAACGGCGGTGGTGGGCGGCGACGGCGGCGGTCTGGTGGTGGTTGTGGGAAGGGCATTTTTGTCATTTTTTTCTATATCTATTTTACTTTCCCTCCCCTACCTTTTTATACCAAACACTTTCAATTTTTACCTACTTTACATCCCCTCAACTAATTTTCCTTTCCCTCACAATTTTTTCCTTGTAAAACCCTTTCCTTTACATACCTCACATACTACCAAACGGACAGTACAGAGCGAAGAGAAGAGAGAAGGTAGTATTGTTGCAAGCAATGGCAACGTCAAAGATAATGTCTAGGTTATCGTCTCGGCTGCAGCCTATTGCTCTTAAGCTCACCAAACCATCTCAAATTTCTTCCCCAAATCCTTCATCCTCACTACGACGCATTGCTCGCAATTCACGGTCAGATTTTTCTTCCTCTCATTTCTCCCTGCTCGTTTTTTTCTTTCAAGATGATATGTTTTGCTCATTCACTCTCTCAGTCATAGAATCATCGCTTTTTGAAAACTTAATATGCTGGTTTTTCAGACAGGGTCTTCTTTTTGAAAACGTATTTTATTTTTCTTTCGGCTAGGTTACCGGTGGAGTTGGGTAGCTTGGGATCATTGATGCCTTTGCATAGCGCAGTGGCTTCGGCTCGATTAGTATCAAGTTTGTCCGTAGAATCTCGAAGCTGGGGATTAGTTCCTCAAGGTGAGTTCATCTATTTGATAAGTATTGTGATTAGTAGTTGTGTATGTATATAAGATGAATTTTAAGGAGATAATAAAAAATGGTTTAGAAATTTACCACATTTCATTGCCGCCTATTATCTGTTTGTGTTTTGGTCCCAGAGAAATTCCATGATACTATCTCTACATTTGCATGCTCTTTTTTCCATCTCTAGCTTTAATCCTCATCTATGTGGGTTTAGCTCACTGAACTTGTCTGACTGTGAACTTCGTTGAAGTAAAAATGGGATGCTGGGAAATGGAGGATTGAGAATTGGCTAGAATTTAAACAATATAATAGTCTAAATACACTAACATTCCATTTTTTTTTTCATACCTCCACTCTCTGCCTTATCTCATTTTCATGTGTTGTCTTTTGTTGTGATGGAGTGGTTTCTTTTGGTGCTTTGTCTTCCAGCAGCATATGTTTACTCAAGTAAACCAATTAACAACTTGCATAGTTTTTTAAAACTAGGAATGCTATTTCTATCTTTTTTTCTGGTGAAATTTTATGTTTTGAGGAGGAGTTCAGTTTCAAATGTAATGATATATTTGTGAATCGTGAGTCCTGACTATATTTCAATTCTAAAAGGACTTGAAGTCCTTCACATTTTTAAGGAATTTACAGATCAGCCTTTTGAGAAGTATTAGTCCTGAAAGGACTTGTAGTCTTCTTCACATTTTCAATGATCATATTACATGTTTGTTAGTTAGAAGTAAAATTCCACTATTAATTATAATTACTTGGAAACTGGAATTGTTTAGATCTGTAGTAGAATTTTCTTAAGACCTACAAATCTACGAAATGCTCCCCTGAAGTTTGGTGTGTTATAACAAGGGTGGAGCTAAGAGACACCTAGAAGTTCAATACTTGGTTATATCATTTTTGTTTGACCTAATTTAACTTCAGCTATTAAAATTTAGAAGTTTTGCTTTTAATACCAATATTAGAATGGAAAGTACTAATATAAGAGAATTACTGAATTAGATGGACAGTTAAGTTTCTGACTTTGTTCATCAGAAATGCAAAAGCACCTTGAGTCTGTATAGGTAATAACTGCTAAAATGCCTGTGAAATTGGCGTAACTAAATTTGGATTGCTCTGGAAGTATTGTTTTATAACAAATAACTAATAACATAACTGCAGGCGCAAATGCTTAATTTTCATTTGGTCTTAGATATGCACATCCTAATGATGGAACAGAAGGAACTTATTCTATTGCTTTCAATCTCCATTTTACAGGTATTTCCATGCCTTTATGACCGTCCCGTACCCATCTGCAGCTAATTGGTTTTCTGTGGCATTTGCATTTGATGGTTTGGAATGTGTTTTCCTTTTGTTGTAATCTTGAGGCCTTTGATATTGTATGCTTCATCTGACATCTTGGAGGAAAGTGCAGTGCAACTGATGTTGCTTACTTCTTTGTTAGGTTCATTTTATCTTTATCTGTTTCTGGAATATCATTTTTGAGTTTTTCCGGAGGCACTGACTGAGCCGTTTTGTCAAGTAATAATGCGGTGCAATGCCAAATATATCAGGTTTCAAACCAAGTTTATATTAGCTTCCTTCTGATTTATTTCCTGACTATTGCGTATCTTATCTTTATAAATTTCAGGATGTTTGATAGAATTATGGATTGGAACTTGGAGTTGTTTGAATATCCAAAGTTTCATAATAACGAAGCCTTATGCCCATACATTGTATGAAATCTAGAGTGACCAACGTCAAGTCAATATACAACTTGATATTGATTAAATAAAAGAGAAAACTTATTTTTTGTCCCTCAATGGTTAGTGAGTCAACGGTTTAGTTCCTAAATTGTAGGAAAATATGAATCACTCAGACACTCAATAACAATATTTTTTTACAATTCAAGGATTAAATTGTTGACTAGTAATAGTTAAGGGATAAAAATAAGTTTTCTCTAAATAAAATGTCGATTTTGAGACTTTGTAAATGTAATTACTTTCAATAGGAAAGGCAAAACTTTGAAATCTCACGTATATGTTCATTAGGGAAAGAGTTAGGTGCATGGGTGCACTTTGTGATTAACTTTTTATTGAATGGGCAGGTTTTGCTAAAGAAGTGTTAGTAAAGAACGAACTACGAAGTGATCAGATCCTTTTCTTTGTCTTCCTTCGTGCAGGGAGATCACTATAATAATTTCAACATGAACATACTTTAGAACTATTTTTAAAAAGTTATATTTTATTTTCCCTCAATTTTGCTTTTTGCTTGATTTTGTTTTGATTTTTTTTAAAAAAAAAAAAAAACTTGTCGCTTGTAAGTTATTTCCGAAGGTTATTAATGAATTTCTATGGATTTAGCAACACAAGAATTTTTTTAAAAAAAAAAAAACTCTTTTTTATACTAACAAAAATATATAAAGAAATAATGCAAAGTTACTTTTAAGGACTAATTTTAAGATATGTTTCTTATATGTTTATTATAAGTCCTAGTGTCCTACAATCAAAATGAGGTATCTAAAAGAAAAATTATGATGATAAAATATAAGATTGTTTTCAAAATAATCAACTATAACAAAGAAATAAAGAAATTTTTTTTCTTGTATTTGAACATGATTCTATTTATACTCGGTAGTTCTTAAATTCTCAACTATTGGATTTAATTTAATTTTTTCAGCCTTAAAAATTTTGTAATCTTTTTTAATTTATTAAACATAAATTTTGAGTTTAAAAAAACTAAATTCAATGATTGAGAATTGAATTTTTAACTTAAACTACCTAACTCTCTAAAGTGTTATCTAATTTTTAACTTAATTGAATTTTTAAAAGTACAGAATAATGAAATATATTGTCTAAATAACTAAAATATATAAAAAAATATTTTTATTATATTTTAAATACATATCTATCTTATATTATATGGCTCCACCCCTTTCTGGTCGTACAAAATTAATAATAAGAGGAAAATTATTATTTGATCCCTTTTTTTTACTGAGTTAACGATTTAGTCCCTCATTTATTTTACACGGGCACGCAAAGCACCTAGTATTATAATATCATTTTGAGTAAGAACAAAACCTAAAAGACTGTAAAATGATTTAAAAAAAAAAATGAACGTTTTAGTCATTTCAATTTTCAAGTTACCATCTTTCCATCTTGCTAGCATAAGAGATATCGACTTTCTGAAGTGAACTCCTCTAACGGCCACATGGCCTCCATCACCATTAATCCTCTGCAACAAGAGCAGCTTATCCCCTTCTCTTTCTTTAGGTACCATTTCTCACTCAACACTCCTAATTTTCACTATTTTCCTCACCCTCTCACTCTCTTACCTCTCAGAACCAACCATAACCGAAAATTTTCACAAGATTTTGTAGTTAGAGCGCGAACTTCAGGCCCAAAGTTTAGTACTTTACAACGTCAGCCTTCGATTAACACCAAGAATATCAGAAGTAGAAACGAAACTGGACATGGGTATTCTTCAGCGAAGTCTATAGATAAGAGGGTCAGCGAGAGTACAGAGAAAAATCGTGTTAATTCTGCTGTGGAGGAAAAATCTAAAAATTCGAGACATACCAGGAAAACCCCAAGTCACAATAGGCGTTATACTCATACTTCTTCAGGTAAGTCTTTGGAAACTAGTATTGATAGTAGGGTTACTGAGAAAATAGAGAAGAAAGGCAATGAAAATAAGGGTGTAAAAGAGAAAAGGGTGAAGTCTAAGAAGGATAGGGACTCCCCAGAAGTTAAATTGCGGTATGATTTGGATATGTGCTCTAAAAGAGGGGATGTCATGGGGGCTTTGTCTTTGTATGATACGGCTCTGAGAGAAGGAATTAGATTGGGGCAGCATCACTATACAGTGTTATTATATCTATGTTCTTCTGCAGCAGTTGGTATTGTTAGACCAGCAAAAAGTGGAAGTGGAAGTCGAACTTCAAATACATTGGCCATAGCTAATGAAGTTGTAAATCCTTTAGAGTTCAGTGGATCAACCCATAAAAATGACAGGGGCATAAGTAATAGTGATAGGACAGTATTAAATTCTGATGAGAAGAACTTGACCAAGTTTTCCAGTGGGTCTCTAATGCAGAATACTCGAATTCTAGATAACACGGCTCATTCGAGGACGGAAGATGAGGAGTTTTCAGCTGTGAGAGATGGTACATACGACCAAGAGGACCGCAGAATTTTGGTAAGTGAAGATGTCAAGAAATATGCATTGAAGAGAGGATTTGAGATTTATGAGAACATGCGCAAGGAGGAGGTCCCGATGAATGAGGCAGCTCTGACATCTGTGGCTAGAATAGCCATGTCAATGGGTGATGGCGATATGGCTTTTGAGATGGTGAAGCAAATGAAGATCTTGGGGATAAATCCCCGGTTGCGATCTTATGATCCTGCTTTATTCACCTTTTGCAATAAGGGGGATGTAGATAAAGCATTTGCTGTCGAAAAGGACATGTTGGAAAATGGTGTCTTTCCTGAAGAGCCTGAGTTGGCAGCACTTTTAAGAGTAAGCATAGCAGCTGGTAATAGTGACAAGGTCTACTATGTGTTGCATAAACTAAGAGCTATTGTAAGGGAAATCTCAACTTCTACAGAAGATCTGATTATTAATTGGTTTAAGAGTAAGCAAGCTTCAAGAGTGGGAAAAAGGAAATGGGATAAAAGATTGATAAAAGAAGTAATGGAAAATAATGGTGGAGGCTGGCATGGACAGGGTTGGTTGGGTAAAGGACAGTGGGAAGTTTCCCATACAACAGTTAGTTCCGATGGAATGTGTAGATGCTGCAGGATGCGTTTGGCCACTATTGATCTTGATCCTGTTGAAACAGAAAAGTTTGCTGACTCAGTTGCATCTTTTGCTGTAATGAGAGAGAAAAAGTCGAACTTTCAGAAATTTCAAGTAAGAAACCTTAATAGAGCAAATGAATTATAATTTCTTTATCATTTGATGAGGTGGAACAAATTAATCTGTCAAATGCAGAAATGGCTTGACTATTATGGACCTTTTGAAGCAGTGGTAGATGCTGCAAATGTTGGTCTTTTCAGCCAAAGGAGATTCAAGCCATCCAAAGTAAGTTACTCAATGTAGGGAAATACCTAGTTTTACTTTCTGGTTGTCATTGCTGTTGTGGTTATTAACTATTTTCTGCTATATGAAACCCTTAGATAAATGCCGTTGTTAATGGAATACGTCAGAAGCTCCCATCAAAGAAGTTTCCGCTCATTATTTTGCATAATAGGCGTATTAGTGGAAACAAAATGGATGAACCATTCAATAAGGAATTAATCGAGAAGTGGAAAAACTCTGATGCACTCTATGCCACACCTACTGGATCAAATGACGATTGGTAAGATATAAATTGGTTAATATAAATATATATTCTACTTTCTACTTGTTTATTTATTTCTACTGGTTATGGGTGCTTCACATGCTAAACTATGCTTCAGGTACTGGTTGTATGCAGCTATAAAATTCAAGTGCTTAATTGTGACTAATGATGAAATGAGAGATCATATATTTCAACTTTTGGGAAATGACATCTTCCCCAAGTGGAAAGAAAGGCATCAAGTGAGTGACTCTCTTCAGAAAGAAAATTGTATCTCGTCTTTTGTATGTTTATCATGTTGGCAGTGTTTTTGTGAAAAAAAAAAAGTCCAGCATTATTTTTGATTATACTATATCTAATGGTTGGCTTAGTTTTCCTTCATCTGAGCATAATTTACAAACATGACCATTCTAACATGGACATCGCTGTTTTCCTAATTGAAGGTACATTTCAGTTTCTCTGATACTGGTCCAGAGTTTCATATGCCACCTCCTTGTTCCGTTGTTATTCAGGTAAGAGACATATTACTGGAAAAATATCTTATAATGTTTCAAAAATAAGCAGACAATGAACCGAAAGAAAAATTCCATCACTACCTATTAGTTTGAAGTTGAAATAGTAGAGATATAGGAATGGGGAAAAGAAAATGAACCATAGATTTTATAACATTGGCAATAGTTGTAGCAGGAATCAGAGGACGGCTGTTGGCATATTCCAATTAAATCAGAGGATGATTTTAGATCCAAAAGAAGATGGTTGTGCATTAGCCGGGCTATACCAGATAAGGTTTCGCAAGAGCCTTCAACAAGATCTGAAGGTAAATGCTGACTCATAACACAATCACTGAAGACATTGTCTAGTTCATTTAATTGGTTATTCTTCCAACTTGATAGTGTCGTTTTAACCTTTTTAACGAAATTGTGATTTTCTTTCTTTTACTTAAAAAACATCAATAGCGAAAGTGTAAGAGGTTGAAATCAATTATTGTTGGAAGGTTTTAGTTTTTAATAAATATCCATACCTATCTCAGATGTTTCTGAATATCAGTTAACGGCTGCTGCCTGTATATCTCTATTTGCAAGGCCATTTTATCTTTAACACATTGGCTCAAATGACTCGTTATAGGGAGACTCTCTCACCATAGCTAGGTGCGCAATGCGGGTCGAATCCGTGTTAGTCGAGACTTTGCCTCGGATACCGGGTGAGCAACCGGAAAAAAAAAAAAAAATAGTTATATGTGATACTTGAAAACGGTTGTATCATTATTATTCTTTTTTTGAGTATAGTAGTTAGGTGGTGGCTACCCTTGTATAAGGGAATCAAACGAAATTTTTGGTGGCCTAGACCAAGAAAAAATGTCACTTCGGATTTGAACTAGTGATCATGCACCTAACCTCACATTACATGCTTTCTTTGACCACTAGGCCTTTGGTTGATGTGAAATGTTTTGAGTAAATATATAAATTGGTCTCTGAATGATACACAAGTTATCAACTATCTTTGAAAATTTAGTTTACACTCTTAAATACTGAAACTCATAGAATCAATACATTTTAGTCCTTTTTTCCTTACAAGTTAGTCCCTAAAAATAGGCTTAAAGGGACTAAGTTGTATTGCCTCCTCAATTTTCAAGGATTAAAGTGTGTGAATTAGTCTTTTAGAAACTGAGTTGTTAACTCGTATATCTTTTAGGGACTAAATTGTATATTTACTCGAAATGTTTTCAACACTAGATATATGTGGCTGCTGTGTTTACAGAAAGGGTATCTTGATGTGGAGAGAGAACACTAATTTGACTGAATTGTCTCTTCCCTTTAGCATCTGTTAATCTCTAACTGGGTCGTAATCTTTCTGTTATATTTTTATCTAGGGCTCCATTTATATACTTTCCATTTTCTTTTCCTTTGACATGTGATTTCAAAGTTGAATCTTCTTCTCAGTTGACCTAGCTTCCTTTGACATTTTTGTTACTTTATAATAAACATGAGGATTGAGGAAAAGAAAAGAATTTTCTGAGTTCTGAAATTCTCTTTCTTTAAAATCCATTTGAGAAGCAAAGACTTCTTCACTTTTATGAAAAAGAAAATTCAAATCACGTGTTATGGAAAACTTGAAAAATTCTTAGCTAAGGTTCAAGCATCATGAAGTATCTATGCTCAATCCACTTGCCAAATAAAACTGCAAAACAATTAGTAAAATAACATTTTAGTCCCTAGATTATCAGGGTTTTGTCATTTTAGTCCTCGATTTTTAAAATACTTGATTTGTTCTCCAAAAAATCATGACTCGTTACAGATTAGTCTTTTTATGTACACCTTACCTCTATACAACTTATATTTAGAGGGATTAAATTGCAACAAGTCATGAATTTTCAGAGAGTTACTAATCACTAAATCAATCATTTCAAAATTTCAAGGACTAAACTTACAGCAGCCCCATAGTTCATTCAATGATAGTTTACTCGCACAAAAATGTACTAGTTACGTGTTGTATTATCTTATAAATGTGTTAGTGTAAAACTGCTTACACTGCATATTTCTTTTACAAAAATATCACATACTCCTGTGCTGTGAATTAATTTTATACATACATATATATATTTTTTACAACATGTTGATTACAATCTCCATATAGACTCTCAACTTCTGCAAGATGGGGAATGTACAAGTTCTGCTACTACAATTGCATCTACAAAGGAGTTGCAACACAGAAATGATGGCAACCAAAAACAAAGGAGGGAGGCACCTCAAAATAAGTACAAAAATCTTAGAGATATCTTTTCAGCAGTGTCCTCTAATCACTCTAGTACCATATTATCTGATATTGAAGCTGCAGAATTTCTAGGTGATTGTACCATTGATTTTCAGATATAACATTCATCTCTTATGTTCAATAACTTAAATGATATCCTATGAGTTCATTGGTAGAGGTGAACACAATTGGAGAAGTATATTATATGGGGAGAGTCAATATCCTAAATGCTTTACAGCTCATTAACAAAAAATGTTGAGGAAACTAATAATTTATTTCTTGAAAGATTACAAATCTATTAATTTAGTCTTGAAAAAAAAAAGTGAAAGTTTGTCTTTCAAAGATGGTATTACAATTAATTTAGTTCCTCCAAGATATTAATTGAAATTTAATAGTCATCCAAATTGTTAATTTACAATTTCAAGTTGATTGCTATTGTTATAGTATTTGAATTACAAATAATTAAATTTTTTGTTAAATCTTAATTAAGATTTTGGCAAAAGTACTAATTTCGTCTTCAAACTTTACACCAATTGTCGGTTTCATTTCCAATCTTTTTTTACTATCAATTTCGTCCTCAAAATTTTTTACTGCCAATTTCGGTAGTCTTTTAACCAGAATTATAATCCGGTGCGATCAGTAATAGTAGACGAGTGAAAAATTTCTTCGGCGTTCATAACAACTTGAACTTGCTTAGATGGTAAGTAAAATGACTTATAAGAGATTAAGACTTTTAAGTTTAATCATCTCAGTATTTTCTTAAAAAAAAATTGATCATGTTAATTAAAAATAATAATAATCAATATCATTCATTTTGTAATAAACTATCAAGATATATATGTCAATTTGGTATTTCCTTTGTCCCCTTTTTCTGTCTCCCAAACTCCCATACAATAATTTAGTGAGGAACAAAACGTTAGTGTCAATCAATTAATTCCTATATAACATTTTAATAAGTTAAGTAGCTATGTTCACGGCATGTTCTAGTTTTGCATGTGAAGCACACTTAAAGAAGTAATAAGTGAAGTCAGCATATAATATATATTTTCTCACATCAACCTCTGCATGTGCAGTTCAACCCAAGTTCAATTATCTAATCTCTCCAACCATTCATTCATGTCTCAATTTCACCTTCAAAGTAATTACTCAGAGAGCCAATTATTGTTTATATGACAATAATGTTACGAGAAAACTTATATTTTAGTCTCTGAATATTAAAAATACACTTTTTACTCCTATTTCTTTTACAAAATCAAATACTTAATCCCTATGAATAATGTAATGTCTTTAAAATCAATGAAAAAAAAATGTATTTCTATTAACATCTAAGGACTGAATTATAATTTTGAAATAATTCAAGGACTAAAAATTAAGATTATTCTACTTTTTTTTTTATTGCTTCGTCCTTGGAGTTTGAATGATTGAGAATATGCTGTAAAAGTTGCAACACTATCTTATCTTTATTATAAGATTTTACATTTGATAATCTCACTCAGTTCTAAACAACTTTTTTTTAATCAAGATTGCGACTTTTTCAAAGCCAAAAGCTCAAAAAAGGGAAGAAAGAACAGAATGTCACGGGACTGAAACTGCTTTTTGTCATCTTCCTCCACTTTGTGTGTACTGATGCAGAATCTCTTGTATTGCTTTTTTCTCTGATTCACTCTCTCCACTTCATAACTCATAAGCCTCCTCCATAATTTTCATAACCCAGAAGAGCATGATGGATATGGAATCCAAGTCTTCTTCTTTGTCTTCCTATGAAAACCCACAAGTTGATGAAGAAGACAGCATGCGTTTTGCCAAGTCTCTTATGGTTTGCTTGTTTGTTCATATTCTGCATTTATGCTATGTTTTGCTCTGTTTTATTACTCTGTTTTTGGGGTTTATACTTTATAAAGTTTCATCTTTGCATTTTGTGGTTACAGGAGCTAAGAGGATTAGGGTCTCAGCTTCACAATGCTGCTAATTACTGTGAAACAACATTCTTGCAAGGCGAAGAGAAAAGAGAGTTAGTCAACTTTCTATATAGTTTCTCATTAATCTTTCTCAAATTTATTAAGCGAAAATATATTTAGGATTCTGACTTTTAGGTCTAGGACTCTAGGTGCAAAATATACATGAGCTTTCCACTTCTATCATTCAACACCTTTATGTGAATCTTCTGTCTAATTATCAGCTTTTGTATCAAACAAGTGAGACTATTCAAAGAGTGTTGAGTGATCGAAATTAAAAGTTCAAAGTTCAATTTATTTGAACTTTGTGTCCTCGGCCTAAAAGTCACAGGTCCTATGTAATTCGAAGTTGAAAACTCATGGGATATGTTTGTCAACTTTTGAAATTTTGGGGGTTCTAAGTGTATTTTAGCCACATTATTACATACCAGAGAAAATGAAATTCTTTTTCTGAAAAATTAGGGGTATCCTGTCAACTTTTCAGCATTTTTCAATTTCAAACTAAAATCCTTGACATAAAGTAGAACACTTTGTTATTGTTGTTGTGACTTTAGATTTATTTATTTTTCTTTTTATTCTTTGTTTGGTTGCTTGATATGGTAACAAATTGGGGTTTCTGTACTTTGCAGGGTGCTTGAAAACACAAAAGAATACATATGCAAGGCTGTGGTCACTGTTGTTGATCATCTTGGAAGTGTCTCATCTAATATTGAATGCCTTATCTCTCAAACAAACCCATTTTCTGAGGCTGAGTCACGCATCAACTGCCTCAAGCAAGTTAGTATAATCATTTTTAACAAATACAATAATAAAGTTAAAAGCTTGGGTACAAAGACATGAAAGAAAAAGGAAATGGAAAAAAGGGTTACTAATTACTGAACTTGTGTCCTTTTTGAATAGAGACTACTGTTATGTGAACAATATGCTCATAAGCTTGCGCTCACCGGAATGCAGTGGAATGAGAATTTGCCAAAGTTTCATTCACGTTATTTATCATCAGGTAAATAAATATTTAATATTTCATGACACTTATTGCACTGTGTCAAAACTGAATTTTGGTCCTTGAACTAAAGTGTGAATTTCGTTTTGGTCCTCAAACATTCTTATTAGTTTTACCGTTATTCCATCTTGTTTCTGTCATTATCTCTAACTTGAACAGCTGAGATGAACAGTTTCTCTCTTATACGTGTTCTAATAAGTGAGTTGGTAGAGAGAAGGAAAAACCTTCCTTCTTAGTCACAAACTAGAGATAAATTGGTAGTTAATTTTTCTTTTTCTCCCGGTTAACTCACTTATCTATACATGTATGATAGAGAAATCATCCAAGTCAAGTGTCGAACTCAGAGATAACAACAGAAACCTAATGGGATCATATTTGGGACTAATAGTGAAACAAATAGGAATATTTGAGGACCAAAATGGAACAAGAAAAAAGTTTGAGCCTTCGAGGACCTAAATGAAGTTTTGACCTATTGCACTGTATTCTCATCCATTTATCTGTTTCCTTTTTCATTTTCATTTTTTCCCCACTTGCATTCTTTGATCAGCACCCACCTTGGACAAGTCAAGCACTGGAAAGTTAAGGTATTTCTTTCACTCCTTTATAGCTAGAAGTATCTAATTAAGGTACCTTTTTAACATGATATATTGTTTATCTTATGCAGGGATTCTGCAACTGACAGTCCTCCAAAAATGGAGGATTTGCATGTACTGGAGACACAGGAGGATTTGTCACTTTTTATGTACACCCAAAAGCCATGTCCATCGAAGAACTTAAATTCAAAAATTGCCACTATTAAGGGTAAGATATTATGTTCTTCTTCTTTTGGGGGATTTGACTATATATATATATATATATATATATATGTACTTCATCTGCAGCTCTAATATATACCTTCCTATACTTTGTAGTGGTACCTGTTCGAGACAGATTGTCAGTCTTAACAAAAATCCAAAATCCGACATTTCATTTCCAAGTGAGTTTGGCTTGTATAATCTTCCTGTTCTTACCTCACTTGATTTGGGTTTTTTTATTTGCCTAGGATTAATGGTGAATGCCTTTATTTGTAGGCAACCCAGAAGGTTGGACGCCATAGAAAATTGTTGCATGGTAGTGACATCTTATGGCTCATTTGGCGCAGAAAGTGATTGCAGAAAAAAAAAAAAAAGAAGGAAGAACTGATTGGTTCATCTTGTAGTCTGTTGACTCTTTTATATTTATGTTGATTTATCATCTTTTTTTGTTTTTCAGAGGAACTGTTAATGTTGTTACTTTTGTAATTATTGTAGGAAAGATCACCGTGATGTAGCATATCAGACTGTTATAGTAGTACTAGTACTCATTGAACTTGGAGATTTTTACATTAACAAAGTTCAGGTACCAAATGCCTACAAAAGTGAATTTAGAATTTTGAATGAACAAAAATTTAGTAAAGGAGTACAGAATATACAGCATTGACATACCTATTGACATTCTAAAAAGCATAAAAAACCAAAGTAAAAAAGCGAATAGTCTGAGTATATAGTTACATATACATTGTCACCTTTTTTGGTCTTTGATTTCTTCTTTTTCGGTCTTTGATCGATATCAATGCCGAACTATTGGACTTTTGATAGCGTACAACATCTCAATCTTATCCCAGTAGGACTTCTTTAGGGAGTGCTTAGAAGGTTTTCTTACAGTTTGAGTTTCATTATCATCTTTACTCTCTTCTTCATTGTCTGCTGAAGAGTTTCTTTGCGCATCTTCCCTTCCATTGCTTGAAGGCCAATTCATGAAATCCAAGAGAGTCATCGATTGTGACTCGGATGAGCTCTCCATTGCAGCCTTCTCTTCTTCAATTGATACCGCCGCATTCCGTGCTAGGGCATCAGCATTTAGTACATCATCAATCCTTGACAGAACTGTATAAGCCAAGCTTTCTATAACCCTTGAATAGCTCTCTAGAATGGACTGTCCTACATCCTGTGCATATTTTAACAACAACAAAATATAGTCAATCAACACCATAAAAATGAAGATATACAACCACAAAAATAAGTTTTCTTTTACCAGATTGTACTGGATCTTGCTAATTTCAAGTGAAGATTGTGGAAGTCCTGGGAACTTCTGCTTGATTAACAACAATATTGTCTCTGCTCTATCCTCAAAGATTTCCCTCTTCTCGATGCTCACAGCCGAACCCCACGAAGACTTACTGTCCTTGTTGTTCATCTTTCTTTTCCAGATCACTATAGAAGCTTCAATCCTGTTCTTAAGGTCAAGAACTTTATGCTCAGAGGATAAGTCCACCGAATCGAGGAGATTCCCCGGATCAAAGAACTCTTCAGTGATGCATCTGTAGGTTGACTCACCAAGGCTTTCTCTGCCATTCTGCCAAATACATGAAGTAGTAGAAAATCAATGGTAATGACAGTTTTTTGAAATGTATCAAAGTAGTAGAAAATCATTGAAAGTCTACTTTATACACTTTAATACTTGAAAGTCATAAAACCACTACATTTTAGTCTTTTTGTCTCTATAAATTAGTCCTTAAAAAATGGACTTTAGCGACTAAATTCTGTTATACCTACGACTTTTAAAGACTGAAGTGTGTAAACTAGAGTTTCAAAAAAAATTATTGTCAACGCGTTTATCTTTCAAGACTAAATTGTATGTCTACTCTTTTTTGTTTTTTCTATTGTAGTTTTACCTTGGGGAGAGATTCAATATAGTTATCAGGAATCTCCATCTCTGATAGAACTTGGGCATTAATAGCCATGGCTGCTTTAAGAACTTGGGTGACATAGTCCCTCTGGTTATACATCCATTTTCTAGCTGATTCTGATAATCCATCCGGAGGAACTTTAACAGTTGGTAGCCACCATTTGCTATTACTATTACCTTCTGATTTATCATCATTCTTGGAAACATACCAAAACTCTTGCTCCTGCTTGAAGTTATCTAATGCGTCCTATAATTATTCCATTGTAACCCCATTAGTGAGTGAAGGTTAAACCATCTGGATTGATGAATTAGAGAGCTATGGTTAAGTTAAGCTACTTACAATAAGCATTGCATCAAGTTTGCGCAAGACAGGCACGTTCATCAGCAGATCCATTCGTTGTTGAGTTGTCATGATCTACATACATATATATATATATTATGTTAACACAAACAAAATATTATGTTATGAAGAGAGTTTAGAGAATGAAGTTGGTCATGATCACCTCCATGGATTGTCCATCCTTTCCTATCTGTTGTGAAGGAACGAGCTCAACAATGTGATCAGTCACAGATAGAAGCCAACCAACTTCTCTTTTCCACCTTATCTTACTTTCTTCAGACATTGGCCTCAGTCTTGATTGTTCTCCAAACACAGATGCTGCAATTCCATGAATATCATATCAGAATCAGGCACACACACACACACATACAGAAAGAGTAAACATATAAATTGGTCCTTGAAAGATACACAAGTTAACAACTCAATACCTAAAAGTCTAGTTTACACTCTTTAATTCCTTAAAGTCGTGGAACCAATACATTTTAGCCATTTTGGCCCTATAAGTTAGTCCCTGAAATATAGGTTTGAGGGACTAAGTTGTACTACCTCCACAACATTCAAAGATTAAAAGAAAACTTACTTTTCAGTTCTTAAATTTGTCATAATATTACAATGCTATCCCTAGATATTACAAAATGCATTTGGTCCTTGAATTTGTACGAACATAAACTATTTATAAAAAAATCAGCGACCAAAAAAAGTATTTTCACTAGTTTTGGGAAATTTTCAAGGACCAATTAGTAAGTTTTCTCAATGATTAAAGTGTGTAAATACTTTTAGGGATTTAGTTGTCAATTGGTGTATCTTTCAGGACCAAATTGTATGTTTATTCCATACAGAAATATATATATATATATATATATTTATATGCATATACCTGCTAGGTTTGTTATAGCATTGGACAAGGCCAATGCAGAGGAAACACCATTTCCAGCACCTGACATATCTTCTCCCAGAAGCAGCTTAGAAAACCTTTCCTTCATCATCTCCATTTCTGTGTATAGAATTGAAGGACAATGAAAGTTTTATGCAAAGCAAAGATAAGTTTTTTTTTTTTTTTATCAGTATGCTAATTGCTAAGCATTATTGAATATAGTGTTGGAGTTTGAAGATACAAACCAGATTGTGGCTTAGGAGCCTTAGCCCCACCTTCTCCATTTTGTTGATCCATCACACTTGTTGCTACTTTGAATTGGCTCTCACTGCTCAATATTATGTTATCACTTTCTTCTTCTATATACTCTTTGACATCATCATCATCATTACCATCACTATGAGAAATTAAATGGTGGATACGTTTCCCAATCTTCCTAAGATGAAAAGGCTTAGTCTTCTGCTCGCCGGAATGGCGATGAAAAGCTCGGTCCATCATTCATCCCGCCTTCTCTGAATAAACTCAACAACCTCAGTTTGGACAAAGAACAATAAGTGTGTGTGACAAATATGTTATTAGTATTAAGAATAATCATCAGTGTTTGTTATGAATTATGATCTTCCTTTGTGCTTTGTTTTTTGGTGGGTGTGAATGTTTGAAATGAAGGGATTATGGTGTAGTAATAAGTTGGGATGCTTCTTCTAAGAATGAATGGATGGAGGAGAGGAAAATGAGATTATGAATGATAGGGAATTTTCCCTTAATTTGATTGATTTCAAACACTCAAGAAATGGGATAGATTGTGATTGAAAGAAATGGATATTAATGGTAATGATATAATTAATTCTGTGATTAGTGTGAAATGGGATTGGACTAATTGGCGGAGAACCACAAAGGAGATGAACTATAATTAGAATGATTAAGCCTTAAAATTGTGTGACTTTGATTCATCTTTTTTTTACAACACAATTGTACAATTAATTCATGTGCAATTCAGGCTAAAAGTATATTGATAATTTATGAAATTATTATAAATTTAAGCAGAATGATATTGAAGGCGTTTTATTGGCATAGTTTCTTCTTCTTCTTTTTTTGGACAGGCATAGTTTCTTCTCATGTTATTACAATTTTTATATATATAAAAAAAAATCTATTATTTATTTGGAGGTACATAAAAAGTTTTGGGATGTGTTTTTTTTT
>QANZ01031614.1:11865-38296 GCA_003254925.1 Chamaecrista fasciculata | reverse complement strand
TTTGTCACATAATAAGAGTCTAAATATTTATTAAAAAATTAGTGGATATTACAAAAATTATTTTTAAAAAAAAAAACAACTCATGACTATATTTAATATGTCAAAAGTTAAGTATAAATTTTCATATAATCAAAATGATTTTGAAATTTTTTTCCTTTCAACAGCAATCAAGAAATTGGTATGTATATATATATATATATATATTGCCCATATGATTTTTCAAAATTTTGTCTCTATTAATTAAAACTCAATTGGTGTCGTGCATCTGATTATAATAGGAGAATCTCACAGATATAAATCATATAACTATATTTATTAAGTCTTGAATTATGACCTTACTTAAGTGATACTAAATTATTTACTAAAACCAATTATTTTAGTATTTTATTGGTAGAAATTAATGTGTATATAAAAGGTTCTAGACACAGTAATACTTGTATTTCATTCATTTTAACATATCTACTTGATATATATATAGAGAGAGAGAGAGAGAGGAGAGATGAAAGAAATTCAAATGTAGAGAATAATAACAAATCTCACTCTTAACATTCAAAGTTCAAACTCTACAAGAATACAAGGAGCTGCTGCAACAACTTGTTTTTATATACTGATCTTATGGGACCATTTTACGTTCAATATTGATCTTCAATCCCCAGTCAGAGTTTTTAAACATTTCTTATTAATTTAAACACTCTTCTAATCATCTTGCTTATTCTCTTACATTTAAAATACTTTTATTTATTTATTTATTTTGCCCTCTCGTTTGTCTCTTCGGCTTACCAGTTACTACCACAGATTTGTAGTCACACTATTCGTTAATTGGTTCGTCATTTATATATTACCATGTCCTAATTAAATGTCCTTTTACACACTTTGCGCGACAAAATCCTACCTATGATTTTTTAAATGTTGAGTCCAATATTTTACACTTAACCCAACTAACATTTTATCTTGATAATTGGCCAAAAGGTTCAAAAAGATTATTAGAAGATTAATAAGTGAGTTAGGAATTGTTGAGTTGGTAACTATTTTAGGTTAATACTTAATATTACTTACACTGAAGATGTGTATTCACGTTTTAGGATAAAAGCTAATCAATTGTACCAAATATAAGTATTTGTATGTTAGCATTTCATATTAAATATATCTTATCATGATTCTCCAGAAATTTTTAATTTTTCAAAATTATTATAAAGATTAAAATAAGTAAATAAATATTCTAAAATCAAAATATAAAATTGATCAATAAATAATACAGATATTCCAAAATCAAAATATAAATATTCGATTTAGTGAATACAATTACTCTTGGTAAAAAAATTCTGTAAAAACAAGTAAAGTATATTTAGTGAATACAATTAGTAAAATTCTGTAAAAAATCTGTCATAAACAAGTCAAGTATGGACTGTATGGTAATCCAAGAAAACTGTAAAAAACAAAAAATCAAGTATCTCATGCTGTCATGCATTTTTGTTTTCAACTTCTGGAATCCCTACAATCAATACTGGACGACGACATGGATCAGACAAAATAAACTCACAAACGTAACGGAAAAGCCAAATGAATTCAAATCAATTAAATATATAGTGAAAAAAAAATTCAAATATATGCCAATCGAATTCATACATTTTTTTTTGATGATACAAACAGAGAGCTAACGATCGAATTCATACATAAGGTAGTAAAAAAGAACATGCATTACATTACAAACAAGACAACAAGGGTAGGCTACACTAATTATATTCTAGGATTCCACAACTTGATATATCATTAGAGAAATGGGGCAAATTAGCACGCAACATTTTTTGTTTTTCATTGTTTGTCTTAAATCTTAATCCACCACTTTACTCAACCAATTAATATACTGCCTAATTCAAATTAATTAACAGTCTTTGTTTTATTCGAATTTCGCAGATCTGGGAAACATTTGCAGATATGGTCAATTAATTTGGTTTTGCTTTAAAAAGCTAAGCTAAGCTTTTATAACTCTCAAAGTTCCAAAATGTACTCTTTTTTGAAAAATCAGAAACTCTCAGTGCTTTGCTTTTTTGAAATTGAACAGCC
The DNA here is from genome assembly GCA_003254925.1 of Chamaecrista fasciculata. NCBI lineage: Eukaryota > Viridiplantae > Streptophyta > Magnoliopsida > Fabales > Fabaceae > Chamaecrista > Chamaecrista fasciculata. Next base: position 36,232 of record QANZ01031614.1, on the reverse strand, counting down.
AAAAATGGAAAGAAAATAACCGGTGAGGAAATTGAATTACATTTATGACTGCCATGCAAAAAAAAATATATATGAATAATTATATAAACTAGGAATATAAAGCAAGAGTCTTGTGATTGCATTTAAAAAAAGGGAGTTTTTGAATAGCTTTTTATTGGCAATTTTTTGACCTAACTCTGGGAGTACTCACTGACAGATGTGAAATATAGATGAAGATAAGATGAGGAGTGAGCTTTGAATTAATAGTATAGATAGTGACAGAAGTGGTAATAATAATTGATCTAAAGGTATTTTTGAGTTTTTTCTAGGGAAATTTTAACTGTCTCTAACCTCCTAAAAAATAACCGGGAAAATATTAATTTTGAAATGGAGATAGATGATAACAAAAATAAAGAAGAAAACAAAAATTCTATGTAGAACTCTTTTGGCCACTTTAGGTATATGTCTATTGGTGATTGTGCTTTTTATTTTTTTCATGAGATATTTTAAGATTTTTATTTTTGAAATAACCAAAAGTGCTTTTAATACATTTGAATCTTCTAAAGTAAGATTTTTAGTGTAATTTGTCTAATTTAGAGAAAGATAAAAAGAAAAAGTAGAAAAAGAAAGAAAGAAAGTACATAGACCCTAAATTAATAGAGTAGCCCATTTTTTATTTCTACATTTTTTACTACTCTATAAATTACATAAAAAGAAATATAAAAATAAATTTTACATAAATTTTTTCTATTAATGTCGTCCCTAATAAATTAATAACATATTTTATGGTGATTTTGTTTATATGAATTAGAATTTGAGTTTTTTTATTTTATTAATTTTATATTGCTTGTCATTAGTCATGTAGAACCTGTCATTAATATTTAGTAAAAATAAGAGTAAATGATAAAATTAATCAAATATAAAACTTTGAAGACAAAATTAATAGCAAAACCAACTAAGGTTGACCCAGTTGGTAAGAAGTCAACTCATAACCCATAAGTCGTGAGTTCGAATTATGCTGATGTGAGAGTTTTGTTGATAGGCAATTTGTAAGTATCTTTGTAACCGTTCATAGAGTCTGAAAGTATGTCTTAGCCTTGATGAGTCTCGAGCCTAACTCACTTAAATTTTTTGTTAAAAAAAAGTTAATAGCAAAAAAATATTAAAGATGAAATTAAAAATTAATATAAAATTTATAAATGAAAAAAATACTTTTACCAACTTTAGACCCCATTCAATAGTATAATCTTTGCATGCAGTTTATTTTGTAATCTTTCAGAAAATAAATTGATTGAAGTCTACTCAAATTAATTAAAAATGCACGCTAGTAAATTATTAAAGCTAAGGATTAAATATAACTATATCTTAAATTAAGAGGACCACCTTTTGTAAAAAAATAAGAAATACATAAGAAAATATTAGTCTGACAAGGTACTTGTGGCCGGCAGATTACCCGTGGAATATGGATGCTTATAGTTGACACTTGGCAGATTTACCTAAATATCATTACTTACTATTTAACAATTCAAATTTGCATGAGCTACACATAAATGGTAGAGTTGTTAACAAGTTGAGTTATTTATTTATTATTTTTAAAAGTAATGCAAACTATTATTTTATTGAAGAAAAATTCAGATAATCTTTACAATAATTTTTTGACAAAAATATTATTAATACCCCAAAATATGCGGTTATATTCAGTTGTACCTTTAAAATTTATTTTGGGTCTACTGTACGTCTGTACCTCAAATATTTCATATTTGTACCCTCAAATACCCCTTTAATTTGTGGGTATAATTGACACACAAAGAAAGAGATGAGGTACAATTGATATAAAAAAATTAAGGGTATAATTGACTCAAAAAACTTTGGGTGTATGACTGAAACTGATTTCATACTTTAAGAGTACAGTTGACAAAAAAAAAACTTTTGAGGTACAATTAAAAATGAGTATTTGATTTATCTTTTATTTCTTTTATTATTGGTCATGCAAAATAATTTATTTAATATTTTTTATCTATTATGTACACAAATTATTTGACACATATTCATATATTTATTAGAAAAAATCCAAAAATATTATAAAGAAGTAGATTTTTTAAAATTTTTATTGTGGAATTTTAGAATTGTGTATATATAATTATTTAAAAAAATAACTTTATTTATTTTGAAATAATAAATATATATTAAACAAAGGATGAAGAATTCCGACTCTCTAAAAGAACCAAAACTAATTTAGTACTTGAAAAGTGTCAACAACATTCAATAATGAAAATTAGGAAAGGTAGAGAGAATAGAGATCTGAACTTAGCAACGTGTAAAGCAAAAGAAAAAAAAGTTCTAACTTTTATTTTTTTAGCATGAAACTCATAAAAAGCTTACTTAAAAAAAGAACGCTTCAACCCACATGAAAAAGAAAAGCCGAATTAAAAGGGCCTTCTTTATCCCCACAATAAACATGTTCAAGCTAAACATTTCAATAATTAAGTTTTAATACCATCCTTAATTTCAGCTCTCTCTCTTTCTTTTTCTTCTTTGTCATGATTCAAACCTCTGTATTAATTATGCAGTAACGAATGACATATGATGAAGCTACGCGACAAGAGATTAATAAGACTTCAGAGCCAATATGTCATTAATAAATATAGTAAGATATTTATTTAAAAAAACCATTTCTTTATTATATCACGCTTTCGATAGGCATGCCCTTATGTGTTGCATCACATTATGAAGCCAATCGTTCACGTAATGATAGCCATTAACCAATCAAATCTTAATTAAGTGCGTTAATGCGGTGTTACTACATTACACAATTCATTTCATTCCAACACTTTATATCATGGCCTGATGTAATGTAACTTAAAATTTATCATTTTACAGTAATTTGGTTTATTATTACTAATAATATAGCATTATATATATTTTTAATAACATAATATTTTTATTTTTAAGTGAGTTTCCTTCACTTATTCATGAAAAGAGTTTGAACTCAAGTCCCTCAACCTAGATACGGGTTACAATTCGCTTATCATTGCACCAAACGCTCGTTGATATATAATATTCTGAATATGAATTTCTTGTAATGTACTATAAGTGTAGTGTTCAAAGAAAAAAAAAAAGTAGAGAGAAGGTGTCAATGGGTCTCTCACCTTTGACACTTTCTCCTTCTAAATGTCTATTTCTCTTTCAAAACTTCACCTCTATTATATTATAAATTATCCAAATTGTAATTTTCTACCTCTATCTATATTAAATTATTAAGATTTAAGTCATGATTAATTCTTTGAAATTATCTTATCCGATAAAATTTGAGCTTAGAAATCTCAGAAATTTTATCTATGAAAAATTAAAATATTTACATATTAACATGTGATATGAAAAAGTAAGACATGTTTTATTGTATGGTACTGAATGTTGGGCGATAAAAGGACAACACGAGTAGAAATTCAACATGACTGAGATGAGAATACTTTGTTGGATGTGTGGTCATACTATTAAGGATAAGATTAGGAATGAGGTCATCAGAGAGGAGGTTGGTGTGACACATATCAATGAGAAATTGGTCTAAACACACCTTAGGTGGTTCGGGCATGTGCAAAGAAGACCTTTAAAGGCCCTAATTCGCAGAGTTGATCAAATGGTAGAAAATTCCATAATCCGAGGGAGGGGAAGACCTAAAAAAATTATCCGGAAAGATTTATCCATCAATAATCTTACGACTGACATGTACAATAATAAAATATATTACCGTCAATTGATTTATATAGCCGACTCCACCTAGTAAAAAAGAGTTAGTTTAGTTATTGTTGTTGTAACATGTGATATGTCTGAGTAGTAAATGTACTTAAATGAATTGATAGCATTATCTATAATTTTTTGTGTTGAAGACATTATGACTACATTTAATTCTTATCAGAAGACTTTTCTACTATATTCAAATGAAATGCACAAAGTGTGAGTAGAAAACAAATATACAACTTTAATTAAAAACTAATTAATTACTACTATCAAATTGTAATTTATAATCCAATCAATTTGTGAGATGCCATTTTTTTTTTGTGTGAGTGACCTTCCTTCCTTCCCTCTCATGCTTTTGAACAGCTTTGTTTCTTTGGTACTCTGCACCGTTTGTACGAACCCAAGTCATTTTCCTCTCATTTATCGCATCCATGATCTTTCAACGATCTCCTTGTCTCGTGATTTCCCCATAATCAAACCCATATACAGTAATTCAATTCCAACCTCACTCCTTTCTTTTATTATTTTTCTGCAATTTCAAACTTAGCTTTCACCTAAGGTCAATGCTTATGCACCGACTCGATTATTTCTCATTCTCGTCTCTCGTGGATCTCAGTTTCTCCGACGCCATTTCCATCGACCCATCTCGCCGAATCCGATTTCCTCGTGACTTTTTATTTTTTGGTTTCCTTATCTAGGTTCTGCGTTCTTTTCTGATTCTGGCGTTTCGATTTCTCAGAGTGAGCATCTGATTAGAGTGGTAAGTGTGCATGTATGTAATGACGAATTTTTGTTTGTGTGATTTTGATTTTCGAAGCTGCTGCATTTTGTATTCTGGGTGGGTTTTTAGAATGTGTAACAGAGGATACAATAGATGATGGGTTCATTCAAATTTTGATTGATAATTCTTGCCTCTTGAGGAATTCACTCGTGTTTCTTACCTGCAAATCTGTAACTAGACGCTGCTTCTAAATTTTAAGTTATAATATTACCTTATCAATGGCTCGATTTTCAGAATTCAAAACTTATTCTTCTCTGATGTTTTTGGCTTGATCTGTCTGCATTTGAAGTGATGGCGGACACTGATTATTTAATTGCACAAGTTCCAGTTGGACAGACAAGCATTATTTTAGTCTGATATAGACAAACAGTGAACATCAAGAGGACAAGATTATGTGAGTATTTTATAAAAGCTATGTTTGTTGTTAAGTGTGTGTGTATATATATAGCTTCTTAATTCTCAATTTTATGATGAATTTTCTGCCACAGAATATCCCCTCAGGACTCAGTCATGTATAGATCATTCATGACATGTGATGATCCAAAAGGGGTTGTGGAGTGTGGGACAATCAGAAAGTCCAGGGCTGCATCTAACAAAATGAAGAACAAGACAAAAAGCCGGAGGACGGCTGGGAACTCTGAAACATCTTTGCCAAATAAAACAGACAAAGAAGAGATTTTACCAAAACCATCCGCTGAAAGTTCTCGTGATCCATCTTCCTTGCAGCTCATGGAGGTCTCTAGAGGTGTTCAAAGGTTGAACAACATGATTGATTCATGGTCTAGGGGTGTGAGATACGATGGAAGGTCGGAAGATATTGCAAAAGATTTGCTGAAAGGAGCTCTTGATCTACAAGAATCTCTAGTCATGCTTCGCAAGTTGCAAGAAGCTTCACAGCACATGTCCTGCTTAAAGAAAAAGCAGAATGAGAAATCCGAAAGAGGCGGCAGAATTGATGCGAAGATGATGGATGGAACATGTAGTAACCAGTTAAGTGAACAAAGTTATCCAATGGGATTTGAAAAACCCCGGCTTTCCGCGGATGGTTCTTCAAGGAATTCCACAGAGGAGCTTAAGAAAGTGATCAAGGACAGTCTGGTTAGGCAACATCTATGTCCAATGACAATCTCTGAAGGATTGGATTCGGCATCAGACTTTCCCTCTACAAGTTCAAGCCAATCTTCTGGAGCTCATACCGATAGGCTTTCGGATTCATCTTTTTCATCAGCAACCTCAAAGAAGGCTAGAGGACCCAATCTAGTGGCCAGGCTAATGGGTCTAGAAGAAGTCCCTTCGAGACAATTTCCAGCTGCTGCGCAGAAACCGTTGCAAGGTGAGAAGATTCTGAATCAAAAGAGGCCTGTATTCGAGATAGATGTGCCAAAAGTAAGAAAGACTAGTTCTACAATTGAGAAGGTTGATCTGGAAAGAAAGAAAACCCTGAGTGAAATTCTTGAGACTATGCATTTCAAAGGACTTTTGAAGAAGAATTCCGTCCTGGAGCCTGATCTTGGGATTCATCATTTCAATGATTACCCCTCCCAACATTGTGATGATTTACCACCCATTGTACTTATGAAACCTAGATGTAGTTTACATCGGGAATCAATTAAACCCCATGATCTTGTTCCTCTGGAAGATTCACCCCATAGAAAACTAAAGGCAGAGGTAATCCCTTCCAAATTTGTGAAACACAGAGCGTCCACCAGCATAGGGAATAAAACGGATGTAACCAAAAGGCTTACACAAGAGGAAAAGCCTAAACTCCCGGAAGAGTTTGTGAAACTTGATGAAAAAGGAATCATGGCTATTGAAAAGTCTCAAAGTAAGATGAAATTGTATAATCATGCAAGTCACAAATCACAGGTACAGGAGCCAATTGATAAAAAGGTTAAGGTAAAAACCATTACCAGAAAACTGCCAGAGAAGGAGGTCTCAAAACCTAGAATTGTGGCAAGATCTCAAGATCAAAGAGAAATCACTCCCACAAAGTTGAGGACACCGGTAAGTGGGTCAACCGGAATCATGAAGAATGAAATTCCATACCAGCAAAGCGCAGCTTCTATCACCAAGTCAAAAACAAAAGTGCAAAAATATAGTTTCAAGGAGCAGATAAAGAATCAAAAGAAGCAGAAGCCTATTACAGAAACTGAAGCAGCCAACCCCATTGTAAGTGTTCTTTTACTGTCAACTTTTCACTTGGGGGATGTATGAGTATCGAAACTACCATGTAGAAAATAGAGTTTGGTTGATGCTTATTACTTATCAATGAATGAAACAAGGCTCTCAATCTGAGTTTAATTTCGGTATTATTCTTGTGCAGGCTGAACAATTAGGACCAGAAGAAAAGAGTATTTCTGCTCCTTGTGAAGATGATTGTCCAGAGATTAGAACCATTGCTGAACAACTGGTTCCAGAAGAAAAGAAGAGTATTTCTGTTCCCTGTGAAGATGATTATCCAGAGATTAGAACCATAGCTGAACAAATGGGACCTGAAGAAGAGAATATTATTGCTGTTCCTTGTGACCATGATTGTCCCGAGATTAGAACCATAGCTGAACAATTGGAACCAGAAGAAGAGAAGAGCATTTTCGTTCCTTGTAACGATGATTGCACCGAGATCAGAACTGTAGCTGAACTTGCAGTTGAACTCCCTGTGGAACATGAAGTGGATGCCTTTGCGATTAAGATAGGAGGTAAGCTTCTTCAGTTGTCACTATAAGACTGTTCGTCGAAATTTAAGGGTTAGATGGTTGGTTTTGCATCTCTAATTATACCAGATTTATTGAATGTTATGCTTATATTGATGTGAGAGTGCATCCCCTTATTTATTTATAAAAGAAATGCAAAACAAACCTGTTAGTTTTGGATTAAATTCATAGATTGTTCACTTGCCAGAGTGTCTTTAGCTGCAGATTTTACCTTCATATTTCTAATTATTAAAAGAAAAGGTTCAAAGTTTTCCGGCAAGAGTTCAATGCAAGAGAGGGAAAGTTTTATCTTCTGGAGGTTTGGAACATATTCTAATAACAATTTTTTTTCACTTTTTCCTAAAAGAATACGCTTTAAGGTCTAGCAGCCACAACAAATTCATGAATATGGGAATTTTAACCTTCCTGATTACAGAACAAGAATTTTTTTTGTGCTTCCTATAGCTGAATGTAAATGTGTGTATGACTTATTCACCCATTTTTCAATATAATGCAGAAGATTGTAGGGAGAACCAGTGTTCATCAAGTGACGTTACATTACTAAAATCTGAGCATGGAAGTGATGCTACTTCTTCTGAAGAAGCTCACGACGGTAACAATGACGGCGAAGCCGATAGCATTGCTGACAAAGAAGGCGCTAACCTAAAATATTTTCTTTTAACCAGCCAATCATTTATTAGCCACGCAGAGGAGCTCCTTAATCTTGATGTGGATTTTCCCATGACCCAAATATATGAAACTAATTATGGGATACCTAATCTCAGGCTCTATTTGGATTGTGCAAATGAACTCACTGAGCGAAAAAGCTTGCATGACTCACAAATCGTTCACCCGTTCTTGCTAAGATGTGCAGGGAACTCAAGATTACAGATCCCTTTAGGAAGATTGGTTGAAGATATCTATAATGCCATTGAAAAATTGAAGCTTTACACTACAAACTGTGGAGAGAAGCTTTCTGTAGATAATCTTTATGCAATGATGAAGAGAGATATAAAGTGCAATGGGGTGATAAATGGAATTTGGGATTTGGGTTGGAGACATGGATTTTCTGCAGATGAAGCTGAGCAAGTTGTGAATGAAGTAGAGAGCCAAGTTTTAAGTTCGTTGATCGAGGAGCTTATTGTGGATTTATGATTATTACATGTTTTTGAAAATATCAATATCCAATCTTTAAGAATATCTTACCTTCTAAGTAGGGAATGATTAAATTTGACACAAGATAGAATTGTCCATTGTCCAATCTCCGTTGGCTTCACAAAGTATAGTTTTCTGGTATGAAAAGAATAATAGTATAATGCATACTTTGTTTATGTATAAATTAAAGCATCCTAATGTACGGCCCTTAAAAAATTCAAAACAGGAGTTAAAAGTCATTTAGTACGACTTTCAAGAATGGTATATTATTGTTCTTTCTAGTACAATTTTCAAGTTCCCATTTTTCAGACATTGTAATAAACTATGAATGCACATATTAACGCTAGATTAAACTGGAAATACTAAAAAAAATATGAACTTGGACCACATGGATCATGGACTGATAAGTGATACAAAAGCCCTGTTTTCTCTTCTATCAATCTATCCTGCCTTGAGATTTTTAGTACATAAATTAACTAATCAAAACTAATTTGCAGGGCATTCCATTGAGTTTACACCAGAAAGAATCAAAGAAGGGATTCATTTGATAATTAACAAAAACTTTGAGGACGTGCATGAAAAATTGGACTTTCTGAGAATTTTACAGAAGCATTTTCCAGCTATCTACTATGAGTAGACAGTAATACACAAGTGAGTGTCAACCTCAATACCAACTTTTCAAGTTATTCTGTAACTCAGGTAAGATCCTTCTGTTTTTGCTACAAGGGAGAAAAAAGAATAATAAAATACATCAAGTTATGGTTTGATTAGTACACTAAAAAGTAAAAAAAAAAAAAAACTCCATCTGATAAAGATAATGGAGACACTTCACTTCACCCTCCAGTCCTTTGTTAATATACAAAACTATATATCTCTCTAAACTTGAGACACTTTGATCAAAACTTTTAGCAGCAGCAAAACTCATTCATGAAGAGGCTCCTTTGTAGATAAGGAAATTAAGAGTCTCGAGAGCAAAATAGATGAAAGTTCCAGGTGAATGAGTAAAAAAACACCCAAAATTGGATCCCACAACACATTGCCATCCAGTCCCATACATCTTATCAAACTCCTGAAACAACAAGCAATGAATGAATGAATGAATTGAGAGAAAGAAATCAAACCCAGAAAGTAAAGTTTGGTGCTTTATTATCAATTATGAATTACCTTCTTGATGTATGCAGCAATAGAGATGCAATCAGAAACATCAAAGAGATCAAGAGCCTGAGAAGCAGAGGACATGGCTTGAATTTGCATCTTGAGAGGCATGTCGGTTTCTCTCACCATACCTTTTCCTTCCAACATCTTTCTTACTTTCTTTCTCTCACTTCAAGAATGAATGAATGTCTGTGAAACGTAAAGATGGTGTTTTTATAAGGATTTGGCCTTGTAGGATGAGATTAGTGAGGAGGAAGGAAGAATCTATGGACGAGATTCTGGGAGTGAAGTTGAAACCAGAAGGCTCTTTTTTTCCCCTTTCTCTCTCTATCTAGCTATCACTCTCACTCTAAGCAATGATATATACTTATTAGTTAAAGGGAATGAATGAGATGATTTTATATGATGGGGTGGAAGTGGCAGCAATTTGAAGGTGATACGTAACTAATAAACATCCTTTTTATGTGTTCTCTTATCTTGTCTTGTCTGCATCTTCCATTACAAACAACAAAGCCTTGAGAGTTTAGATTTTAAGTAATTCTTCAAAGTGAAAATGAAAATGAAATACAGAAATTATAAATCGACACAAAAATAGAAAGTTTGATTATTTATTACAGGGTGGATATATACATATACATACGTAAGCATCTAATATACGCGTCAAAAACCTACATACTCCACCGTTAGAATACACACACCATCATCAAGATGACTTGTAAAGTATATCATGTTGTGACTAAGATATTTTTACTAATTATATAAAAATTATATCTGTTTTTTTTTTCTTTTCCTTATCACAATCCTGTTTCTGCTATCAGTCTATCACTNAAAAAAAAAAAAAAAAAAAAAAAAAAAAAAAAAAAAAAAAAAAAAAAAAAAAAAAAAAAAAAAAAAAAAAAAAAAAAAGACCAGGAAAATTAGCAATGTGCAGCAATATAAGGAAAAGTAGTCATGAATATGAAAATATGTTCAGTATATAATACGTATATCTATATTTAGTGACTATTTTAAATTTAAAAAATAGGTCAAAATAAATTCAAGAAATAAGTCAGATTCTATTTTTATAGAAGAGTGACATATAAATAAAAGAAATATTAGTATTTAATCTCTAAATTTACACTAAATTAATAAATAAATCCTTGAATAATTAAAATATATGATTTGGTCCCAAAAATATTTTAATTATCAATAATTTATTCTATAAATTTGAATTGATTTTGCCTTTTTTAGTCTCTGAATTTATAATAAATTAGCACTTTTTATTTTTTAGATTTGTACTAATTAAAATTCTTTTTCCTAAATTTCACTCAACGACAAAATTGTTAGTAATTGCAATAATTGAAAAATTAAATTATATATTTTAATTATTCAGAAGGTGATTAATTAATTTGGTATAAATTCAAGACATCATACATAACTTGGCATTAATTGATTTACACCCACATGGTAATTGGTACACCTGGACTAATGGTAGACAGGGTGAGGCATCGGTTTGGGAACGCCTTGACAGAGCATTTTGCTCCTCTCATTGGCTTGCTAGCTTCCCTCATACACATGTTACCTGTCTCCCATTGCATAACTCAGATCACTGTCCCATTTTAATTGAGACTCAATTTGCCACACCTTTCAGAAGAAGACCAAAAAGATTTGAAGCAATGTGGCTGAATGATCCCTCCTGTGCAGATGTCATCATCCAAGCTTGGACTAAAGATTTCCCAGGCTCTTCAATGTTCAAACTCAATCAAAAACTTAAATTGGTCATGAACGATCTTCTCCTCTGGAACAAAACCAGCTTCGGAAAAATTCAACATCGCATAAAGACTCTCACTTCACAGTTACAACGGTTACAATCCAATATCTCCATGTCACACTACATTCAACAAGCTGAATTTTCGGTCAGGAAAGAGCTAGAGCACGTGCTTCAAAGTGAGGCAATGTTATGGGCTCAGAAAAGTCAACATCTTTGGCTTCTTCAAGGAGATAGAAATACCAAGTTTTTCCATGCTTCTGCCAACAATAGAAGGCTCAAACAGCATGTTCTTCGCTTAAGAGATGATCAAGACAACTGGGTCACTCAATACGAAGAGCTTGAACATCTTGCAGTAAATCATTTCACCTCTATTTATCAGGCTGAAAATCTTCCCAATATGGACATCATTAGAGATCAACTGCATCACTTAACACTCCCTACACTTTCGGATAGTCATATTCAATCACTTGAAACTCCCATTTCTACACTTGAGATCCAATATGCTCTTTTCCAGATGAAACCGGATAGAACTCCAGGACCTGATGGGCTTCCAGTTTTATTCTTCCAACGTTTCTGGCACCTTATTCAAGATCAAGTTACGAATGCTGTGAAGGTCTTTTTTAATACAGGTTATATACTTAAAGATTTCAATCATACACTTATTACTCTCATTCCAAAAAGTGACTCCCCACAGACTATCAAAGACTTCAGGCCCATCAGTCTCTGTAACGTCTTTCAGAAAATTATATCCAAGGTAATTGTCAACCGTCTTCAACCGATCATGCAAGATCTTATTGCTCCAACTCAGAACGGTTTCATTAAAGGCAGAAGTATTAATGACAACATCTTTTTAGCCTCTGAGTTAATGACTTACATTCATCAAGCCAAGAGGACCAAAGCAAAGTGGTGTGCTTTCAAACTGGATATCTCCAAAGCCTATGATCGACTCTCATGGCAGTTTATTGAATATGTCCTCACAGTTATGAAGTTCCCTGTTCATTGGATTCATCTCATTAAGCAGTGCTTCACTACTGTATCATATACTTTACTTTTTAATGGACACTTTTCTGGGTCCTTTCATCCGCAAAGAGGTCTTCGTCAAGGAGATCCACTTTCATCTTATTTGTTTTTGTTGTGCTCCAATGTCCTCTCTTGTCTTCTTCATGATCTTGAACAGAGAAAGCTCATCAAAGGTATTCAATTTGCTCGACGAGGACCTGTTATCACGCACCTCATGTATGCAGACGACACAGTACTTTTCTTTGAAGCCAATTATGATGCTTGTATGGAAATTAAGCGTACTCTTGATCTTTACGGGTGGCTTGCTGGTCAAGAAATCAACAAGAGAAAATCTTCCTTGATCTTCAGTCCTAATATCCCTCACAAGTTCAAACGCTTTCTTTGTTCTACTTTTGGTGTTCCGTATAAATCTAATCTTGGCAAATACTTAGGTGTGTATGTTGACTCGCCAAGTTACAAGAGTAATTTTACAGAGATGGTTGATAAATTAAATCAGAGGCTTAGTGGCTGGAAAGCGCGTCTTCTTTCTCAAGCAGGGAGGTTAGTCCTGGCAAAATCAGTCCTCACTAGCCTCCCCATCTATTGCATGAGTTCTTTTGCTTTCCCCAGGAAAACTCTCAACCATTTGGATTCAATTGTTACAAATTTTTTCTGGGGATACAGAGGAATTCGCCCAGCTATTCATCTGTTAAAAAAGAACTATCTCCATCTTCAAAAACGTGACGGAGGTCTAGGCATCAAGTTATTTGTCCTCATGAATCAAGCTCTTCTCGCCAAACAAACGTGGCGCCTCATTCAGCATCCGAACTCCCTCTTTTCTCAGTGGACTCTGTCCAAATATTTTAAAGGAAATTTTGAGCTCAGTCCGAAGTCAACTTCACAACCCTCCGTTGCTTGGAAAGGTCTTGCTGCCAACTCTCATATCGTAAAAGCTCACTTGGGGTGGCAAGTCAATTCTGGAACTGACATCCCTCTCAATTCTCAGTTCTGGTGGCCCACTTTTGCCACACTCCCATCCCCCACCCCTACCGTTGAGAGTCTGAAGAATAACAACAATGCCTCATGGGACCAATCTCAATTGCAGCTCTATTACCCCCCTCTCATTATTAATACCATTTTGCAGCAAAGCTTCTCAGTCTTTGATCGTTCTGATAAGCTTATTTGGAAGCTCTCTTCTGATGGTCAGTATTCGGTGTCAAAAGGATACCACTTGCTTCTTCATTCTCAAGAAGCGTCCTTAATTACTTCCTCTACCACCTCATGGTCTCATTGGGATTGGTTTTGGAGGATTGATCTTCCTCATAAATATTTGTTGTTTTTCTGGCGATTAATACATGCTGCTGTCCCAACGACGGAAATTCTACGTTCTCATCATATGGACATTCCTCTTCACTGTGTGTTCTGTTCAATCCCGGAAGAGTCGCTGGCCCATCTCTTTCTCCACTGTCATTTTGCCCGTGCTTGCTGGTTTGGTTCGACTCTAGCAATGCGAATTCAAACTCAGGTGGTTGATTTCAAAAGCTGGATTCTTCAACAACTTAACCTGTTCTTCCTTTCAAAAACTCATCTGCTAGAGCAATGCAAACAATTTATAATCCTATTCTACTATATTTGGGAAGCGAGAAATAATGTGCTTCACAGGGGAACCAATGTTTCTCCCAGCCAAGTCATCTGTAAAAGTAACTATATTTTGAAACAGCTCCAGGAAGCGCACAAGGTAAATGGTAGACACATTGCGACTCCCTGTCGCTTGAATCATCTGTGCCCTCTGCCTTTTCTTCAAGCCATGCTTCTGCAGACAGCAGATGTTGTTCATTTCTTCATTCACAGGAATAGAGGAACGCTTTGTTTTTTTGTTCTTATCACTAGACAGGGTACCTGGGATCACCTTCACTTCTGGCGCAACTCTGTTGGTTATACCAAGCTCCATTTTTACTATTGGTGTATAAGAGAATTTTTGCGTCTTCATTGCCTGCCTTCTCTTCAATGTCGATATTTCTCCCTTCAGCAGGTCGGGTATGCTAAAAGTCTGGCAAATAGCAGTGCTATCCCCCCCACATTACAGCCGATTTTAAGGGACATCCATCAGCTTCTTCCCCAGCAAGTCAACTTGGTTTTGGCTGGTGCAATAGGTCGCAAAACTTTTAGGGAAGTTCTGCAGTTCTTACCTTATTCGTATAATCTGTTTAATGACTATGTTTCTTTCCAGTTCTAGCTAGGATTCTAATGCTGTATTTAAAAAAAAAGTATCAAATAATAAACTTACTCTATAAAACAATAATTATGTGGTACTTGGACAAGAGGGCATAATCAGTGTTGTAAAACCCGGACCGGACCGGCCGGTCCGACCGGGAGCCAAACAGCAAGACGGTCCGGTTCAACCCAAAGAACCAAAGTTTGGGTTGGACCGGACTGGACCGGGAAGAACCGGGACAAAACCGGAAAAACCGGGTCCACCCGGTGGACCGGCGGTTCAACCCTTTTTTTTTTTTTACTGCATTCGATGAATGTGGCTGGTGTTGTGAAGGATTGGTTGTTGATTGCGTTTTCGTGGTCGGTTATTAAGGATACGGTGACGCCGATTAATTTGTTTGGGTATGGGCTTGCGTTTTTGGGAGTGGGGTATTATAATCACTCGAAATTGCAGGCGTTGAAGGCCAAAGAGGCGCAGAAAAAACCTAATCAGACTGATGAAGAAGCAGGGAGGTTGTTGGAGGAGAGAGAAGGCGATGGATCAGGAAAGAGAAACGAACAGGAAAATTGATTTTGAGTGTTCAATTTTGAGAAGGTGAGAATAAAATGAGGAGGAAGAATGATTTTGAGAATTCAACCAAAATCTCTCCGGTATGGTGTTTTATGCGTCTTCTCCTCGTTGATTTTGGTTGTCTTAGATAGTTTTATTTTAATTTTTTTCAGTTATCGTTCTGTAGTATTATCAGAGGTTTGAGTTCTGTGTTATGCAACTTTTGCTCTTTTTGTTGATTTTATTTTCCCTGGAGAATCTCGTTTTGTGGTGTTTAATTTAAATGCTCTTACTATTTATTCATGATTCATTTGTGACTATGTTTTATGATGATCAAACAGAATAATATTTTAGTTCTATATGTCATTTTCTCTTTATTTGGACTTGGAAAACATGAAGCAAAAAGAGGGAGAGTAGAAGAAGCGAAAAACTAGTGATAAAAAACTAGTGACGATTATCAAGAACTTTATGCTTGGTTTGATCAAGATCCTCCTGAGTTTAACAAGTCTTGAAAATTGAAATTTGAGAAGTCATGTAATGTTGTTTGCTTTTAGATTTTGAACTATGAATTTGTACTTTTGAACTTTAAAATTATGTGTATTGAACTTGAAAGTTGAAACTTGAGAGGGTTTATATTTAATATATTTAAAATTATTATTTATTGCGTCATCCGGTCCGACTGAACGGTCCGACCGATTCAACCGATCCGACCGTGAACCGAACACTTGTCCGAGTCTTTGTCCGATTCGGTTATGACAACACTGGGCATAATATCTCATCCCTTGCTTGAGCTTTGTGCAAAAGTAAAAGAGAACACAATATAACCATAACCAATAACATAACATTCATTTAACAAAGAGAATCCCCCAATGTCCCTAACCCAAAAGGCAAGAATGAAGTTGTTCCACTTGATCCCTTTACCAAAATCAAACTAAATTCCAAATTTTATTTAATTATTTATACCCAAATCAATGATCTAATTATAAGTTGTTTTCATAAAAAAAAAATGATCTAATTATTAGTTAATACCACCATTCACCACCCACAATTACTAATTTGGTTCCCGTAAATAGGCTTTTATGAGACAATCTTGTAGTGGTAGTGGTGGTGACCAAACATGCACCAAAATCATATTGGTGACAACTCATACACTTCACTTGACAGCACACAATTAGTGTAACCTATAACCAAACCTCTATCCAAAAAAGAAGGCTAAGATAATTATTAGGTTGCATTGTATAATAATAATACGCCATTATTCATCCTAGTTCCTACTAACATGCATTATCTTATAAGTCTCCGCACTATGTATATAAAAATTTCTCCAATCACATGCCTCCTTTCATTTCATTCCTCACAAAATTAATTTCCTTCAATTATTTTAGCCTCATTGTAAAAAGGCTTGACTTACCCTCGAAGAAGATGATAGCCTTATTATATATATATAAAGTTATAAAATATTTTAACTAAGTAATTTGAAACTTGGCTCTGATACTATGTAGAAAGTCTTAACTCACCCTAAAATAGTTTTCCAAGGGAGAAAATTGTCTCATTATATATATAAAGTTACAAGACCATTTAATCAAGTAATATGGGACTTCAACACTCTTTGCAGGACCAAAACGACAAAACATTGCTTCAATTATTTTTAAGAGTTTTCTCAAATGTAAAACTTAATAAAATTTTGATTTTAAACAAGTAAATTTTTTTTTTTTTTAAAAAACTCTACTTTGACATTTTTCTTGAATTTTTTAACGAGTAACAAAATTAGGGGTGAGCGCGGGCTGGGTTGGGGCGAGTTGAGGGAAAATCTCAACCCAACCCGCACATCAATCTGCGGGTTAGGTTGGGTTGGGTTTTATAATTTTTAAAACTTAACCCGAACCAACCGGGTTGGGGGGTTGAACCTGTGGGTTGAGTTTGTAATTCTTTTTTAAAATTTTCATAACAAAAAAATATTATTATAAATTTGTGAGTAGTGAATAAAAAAACTTACACATAAAAAAAAAAGTTAAAAAAACATAGATTTTATATATATAAATCAATTAAAATATACTTCATAACATATGTAAATGTAACACATATATGTAATTATGTAAATTTTAAAATCAAAATGTCTTATTTATAAAGAACTAATAATACATAAGAAATTATACAAAATTTATATAAAAATACATAAACATGTATAAAAAAATAAATTAAAAAATAAAAGAAAATTATATGCGGGCTCGCGGGTTGGGTTAAGTTGAAAAACTACGAATCCGTAACTTAACCTGCAAGTGTGCGGGTTAACAATTTTGAGCTCAAACTAACCCGTAAACCTAAACCAACTCAACCGAGAGCTGCGCTGCGAGTTAGTTTGCTCATCCCTAAACGAAATGTTCAAGTGTTAATAATAATTGAAGAGGTGAATAAAGTTAAAAAATGAAGTGGTTGAAGAGAGATTCTGACTTCTGGAGTCGAAGCGTTGTTTTGATCGCTTTTGATATTGTCGTTTCTTTTCTTCATCGTCGTTCTCACTGGGCACACAGTTGAAGTCGTCGTAAATCCTCAAACGGCGTCGTTTGCTGCGTCGTCTCCTTCTTCTCCTTCCCATGGGCGATAACCATTCCATACCAATGGCCAACAGAGACAGAGATCGCGAGCTTCTTATTCCGGTCGCCGATTCCGCCGCCGACGATGCCTCTTCTAAACCTTCGTCTTCTTCTTCTTCCTCCGCTCATCACACCGGCCGCGAGGTGATCTATTCCTTCATCGCTTTAGGGTTTCTATTGTTCATGTTTCCTTGCTGCGATTTTCGACTCAATTGAAGCTAGATAGATTGCTTGCTGGACATTTCTTTACTGTTCATAGATAGCATCATGAGTTTAGCTGTTGTGTGTGATATTCCGATTATTATGTCCGGAGCCTGTTATAGTGATGATTGTATTGGTAGAGCCGTCAGCGAATTTTGCTGATCACATTTTTTCTTAAGCTAGAAGGAGTGGCGATTTCGTTATTTTATTACGAGCAATCCTCCCAATTTCTACGAGTTTTGTATTCATGTGCCTTTGTAATTTGGACTCTACTGCTTTCAGTTTTCACAAATTTTAGTGCCGTAGGAAGGTTATCTCTCTAGTTTGGATTCATTTATAGTTCTCTCATTATGCTTAAAGTATTTGTCTGATTAATTGTTGTGTTTCTTTGTGGCTTTGTAGACGTTTTACAAAGTTGTTAGGAGCTGGGCGTCAAAGAAGTTCATGACTGGATGGTGCGCTATTCTTTCTTTATTCCGATATTTTCTTATTCTTGCCATCGATATATATTTGCACTTTTACATTCTCATATCTGCTCATATGGTCTCCTTTTTCTATGCTAGTATATTTGTCCGACCGCTTCCAAAATATAAATCAGGCACAAGCAGTTTTTATGGATTATTTCTTTCTTGTAATCAGGCTATTGTCTTGCTCCTCTTGTTCTGCTGTCATACATGGAATTCAGTGTTTGCGAAAAGATGTCAAGTTTTGTTTTAAGAATTCTTTAAAATGACTCAAAAGTGGGTGGATAAGAAAAACTAAGGACTAAGAAAGTTAGCTTCAAAAGAGAAAGAAACTGGCTTATAAAGACATGAGATACCATGTAATGAAAGTGAAAACTGATATATTGATGAAATGAAATGAGTACACTGAAAGCTATTTATACACCAGCTCATACAATGGAATTCAGTCACTAATAGACTTAGCTACTGTAACTAACTAAACTAACCTTTAACTAACTCTCTCATAAACTCTCACTTTCACTGAAACCCATGAAGAAGCTGAGTTAAGGCCTATCCTAAAATAAATGGTGATCTCTTGCCTTGGTATACTTTTTGGTCTATTTTCATCCTTCAAATTAGTAAATATCTACCTTCGTAACTTCTTTCGTAGCATTCATAGGTGCTGTGAAAATTAGTCATCTGAAAATGTAAAAAATAGCTGATTAGCTTGGAAAATTGCATGTCTTTTTGGAGTATTCAAAACAGTGGATTGCTTGTTTTGTGTGGCAATGAGAAATAAGGTGGGTTATGTGGTTTAATTCCTTCTACGCATAAAGTTAATCGATTACAATCTTCTGTAATGCTGCCTGCTATTCATGTCTTCATGTTAATACCAAATAATATCTAACTGCTGCCTGCATTGCCCAAAAATGCTTCTTTTGTGACAACTGTTATTTACAATATCAGAAAATCCATTGTCTCTGCCAAATGCTCCCAACACATATTGGCACCAGCACTAGACATATGTATTTTTTTGAAATGATGATAACTAACTTTTTGTTTTTTGGGCAGTGTCATTCTCTTTCCAATTGCAATAACCTTCTACATAACATGGTGGTTTATTCATTTCGTGGATGGATTTTTTTCTCCTATCTATGCTCAACTTGGAATCAATATTTTTGGTAAGTGCTTCTGCTTTTTGTAATTTACTATATACCTTCACCTCTAGTGTAACAAATGTAGGTGGCGAAGTGTCTGCAATTCCTTGATTTTTATTCATGCTATACAGTATCGCACCTTTTATCTTGTGCTTAGGAAATATACTTGTAATAATACTTTCTTGCGTGAGGTTTCTAAAATATGGCTAATTTAGTTTACTTGGGTGCATTTTTTTTATAACATTAGTTGTATCTATGTTTCAACTTTCAATATTTCTGTCTTTTACTTTCCTTTCTTTATTCCTTTTAAATTGTGGGGGGTTGGAACTCGAAATGACTGCAACAAAAGTAGTGCGAGTAATTAATGGAAAGTAGAAATATGGCTGGGTACTATCTCTAATTTTTTAAGTTGTAAAATCAGGTGGCTTTGTAGTGCTAATTTTGTTGATGTTATTTGCTAATGCTTTTTTATCAGGTCTTGGCTTCATAACTTCCATAACTTTCATCTTCATGGTCGGGGTTTTCATGTCATCATGGTTGGGTGCATCTGTCCTTGGCATTGGGGAGTGGTTGATTAAGCGGATGCCTCTTATACGTCACATTTATAGTGCCTCTAAGCAGATTAGTGCTGCTATTTCACCAGGTTTGTGTGCAAACTTCTTTTGAGCTTGATAGGTATGTAATGCTTTGGGTGAGATGAATATAAGTTAATATATGCATATTACAGATCAAAATACGCAAGCTTTCAAAGAGGTAGCAATTATTCGGCATCCACGGGTTGGCGAATATGCATTTGGATTCATCACCTCCTCTGTAGTCCTTCAGGTTACTAAAGAACTTTTCTTTTGCTGCACTATTGTATATGAGTAAAAAAGTTACTTTTTGTATCTATGATATGCTGAATATAAATCCAATATGTGGGAGATAAAACCACTGACCTGAAATTGAAATTGATCTTGAATGGAGGCAAGAATCTTCAAGCCACTCATCCAAAGAGTTGCCACAAAATGGAGTAGAGAAAAGAGGGACCAAAGTGGGGAAAAATGATGGACCGCCGAGTTGTGAAACAACTTTGGGTATATATATACCAAAAATATTCACTTAGTGAATATTACAAAATGGTCCTAAACATAATTACAGAATAGTCCCTTTAACAAACAAACTCCATATATACATTAGTAATCTAATGGGATAATTACTAATACTCTTCGGACGTGGCTTGGGGTTCTTAGCCTGGTCCCGGAAGGCTTGTGGATAATCCAACCCATCACGAATTACCACAAGTAATATGAACCCAATCTATTCTTATTCAGATTTACGATAAATTAATTACTTAATCAGTAAACACAAATATTAATCTTACAATAGATTAATGCTAATCCACACAAAAATTCCAACATGATATCCTTGTTTCAGTTAGTTGTATTCTTATACCGAATTACTGGTTGTGGTTGTCTTCTGATTACGATGTGTTGGACCTTTTCAACACTGCCTGCTTATTGATAGTATGCCAATGAGTCTTGCTTGTGTGATATATACTTCTCTATGATGCACATGTACTTAACGATTCAGATGAATTGCAATTTCCTCGTCAAAGTTGGTTGACCAATTCTGTCATTGTTATGAAGTCTGTCATTTAGTTTTATTTTTGGCCATCCTGTTTTAGATTAAGAATTTATTGAAAGGCTGAGACAATTACTATGCCCCATAGATCCATTATTCTTATTCTATTGATCCTTGAAGAATTAAATTGAAAGATTTTTGAATTGGTAACATTTGATGTATTGAGTTTGCCGGGACTGGTTTAATCATTGCTATTGGTGAAAATTCAATTATCTGATCTTGAAACAATTGGTTGAATCCTTCATTTTTCATTTACACAGAGCTATTCCGGCGAGGAGGAGCTATGCTGTGTCTATGTTCCCACGAACCATCTCTATATCGGTGATATATTTCTTGTCAACACTAAGGATGTCATTAGACCAAACTTATCAGTTCGTGAAGGAATCGGTGAGTTGTTTTACTTATGTCTTATCAACACCCTAATCATGTTTGATTATTAGCTTCACTGAGCTGATATCATCTTTGAACATGGACTATTTAGGTTGCTAGGCACACAATGATATAGTTTTAACACTTTCAGCTTACTGAGTTGAACTTGTTTTATAAATTGCAGAAATTGTTGTTTCTGGAGGCATGTCAATGCCACAGATTTTGTCAACGGTGGATTCACGCGTGGTAATTGGTATCAATAGATAGAAATAGACGTGACCTGACAGAATGAGAATTGAGAATATAGCTGTTGTTCTTTTAGTACGCTCGTTGATTTCACATAGGGCCATCGGAAGGTCATAATGGAATGAATATATATTGTTCCAAGTGCAAATTTGAATTTACTTTTGTTGATTTATGAAATTGTTTCTGATTCTGATGGCATGTGTAACATTCTTTCCTGTGTAATATATGTAGAGTTTAGGCGTTTGCTTGGAAATTTTTAACATCTTTTATAGGTTTGTTTGCCTCAGTTGTCGTGTTGAAAAATATTATTTGTTTTCATTAATTGGCGATTTTGGTCGAAGCAAGTGAAAAGGCGTAAGCGTAAAGCGGTAATGGTTTCACAAAAAAAAAAAAATTGCTAACACAAAGAGGCCTTAAAACAACCAAAAAAAAAATTTAAAATCTTTGGGCAAAACAGAACTCATAACTTCAAATAAGATTAATTTCATACTCTCCAGAGGTTTAGACCAAAACACAAAGTCCGAAATCAACTTCAAGGCCAAAGCCCGTAACACAGTTAAACGGTTTCCTTCATCAAAGGTATGAGAATTTTTCACCATGCAATCTTTTTGCAGCCACGAGAGGATCATTCTAAGGATACCTCTGTCATGTCCAGCATTAAGGTTATCCCTATTATTGTTGATTAGATTTACAAGTAGGGGTGTTCAGCAGTTTGGGCCAACTCGCCAAAACCAATCCAACCCACAGGTTTGGGTTGCGGGTTGAGTTGTTTTGGTTTGAAAATTCCTAACTCGTAGTGGTTTGGGTTGGGCTGCGGGTTTCAGAATTCTGAGTCCGCTTAACCTAACCCAACCCAACCCGTCAGCCTGTCATTTATATATATTTTTTTCATTTAAATATATACATAAAAAATTCTTGAGTGACTTCAACTTCAATTAATCTTTTTTTTTTTTGTCAATCATTCAATTAATCACTTTAATTTTTATCAATTTCACTTTTTATCGAGAAGAGTAGAATTATGATTTTTACAATTTTACTTGCTAAATTCTTCTGGGGCCGTGAGTGATTCTATTTTCCTCTATTACTGACTTCACTTTATTTAGATGAGTGTGTATGACTTTCAGTCATATTATATTATTATTGACTTATAATAATAAGAAATATTTTTCACCAAAATTCAATACAAAAAAATTAAAAGATTAAAAAAATTGTAGAGTCAAGTATATAATTTTTAAAAAAAAAAATATTTGCAAATTGGAATGGGCTAGCTCGCCAACCCGCCGTTGTTTGATTTGGTTTGGTTTGGGCTAAATTTTTTTTTTCAAAACCCAACCCAAACCTACTCATCCTTAAAAAGTTTCAGCCCAAAACCAACTCGCCCTAAATTCAACCTAACCCAGCCCACGAACACCCCTATTTACAACACTAAGAGAATCCGACTCAACCTCTAAAAGTCTAAAGCTCAAGTCTCATGCCAATCTCAAGCCCTCACAAATACTCCAAAGTTCAGCTTCCAACACATTACAAGTATTCA
The DNA here is from genome assembly GCA_003254925.1 of Chamaecrista fasciculata. Lineage (NCBI taxonomy): Eukaryota > Viridiplantae > Streptophyta > Magnoliopsida > Fabales > Fabaceae > Chamaecrista > Chamaecrista fasciculata. The sequence goes on along the minus strand of QANZ01031614.1, from coordinate 13,054 downwards.
TGTTTTTCGCAAAACCTCTCATCCAATGTCCATCAGAATTTCTAAAAACACCACCACAAACCGCCATGAACGACCCTTTTTGCAAACTGCTCCATCAGTATTCAGTTTAACCCAGTTCAACGAAGGAGGGCTCCAGGAAATACAGTGATCAGATCTTCTCGATTCTGAAGGTAAAGATCCAAGTTTTTCAGCTTTCGCCTATATCCAATCAACACTTTTAGGATTTTTAGGAAATACGAAACTTGGGTAAAAAATTCTTCTATTTCCCCATTTCCACAACAGTCACGCCGCAACACCAAAAGAGATGCTCCACCTAAGGCTCACAACATTTTGATTCAAATTAAGCAACAATCAATCATAAAGGTCTCCAACAAAAAAAAAATCTTGTTCTAATAGGTATAATACTTCCCCGGTTCCCCCAGACTTTTCTAGTAATAGTGCAGTCTTTAAGCACATAAAGCGGTAATGGTTTCACACAAAAAAAAACGCTTTTTGCATAGTAACCCAAAATATAAATGTAGTGCACATAAAAGGCAAGAAAACACTTCAAAAATCATTTTGATTTTTGAAGGTGTATCACTGTGTTAGACATGTATTCATGTCCAACATTTTTATGATACATATTCATAGATTTAGTTGCTTTTATTGTAACTTTAATATAAAAAAAATTAATGATACATATAATATATTATGAATAAATAATTTAAATTTTTTATTAAAATTTATAAAATTTTAATTATTTATATATATAAATATATTGTATTGTGTCATGTAATTTTAAGAATTTTATACGTGAATAGGTTTGTCTCTGTCTTGGTACTCATAGCAAACTATGAAATGACGTGACAAGAATTTTGCAAGCAAATATGTAAAGAGCTTTTAAAAATCATTAGGCTTAAAAAAAGGTTTTTTTATTTAAATAATACACTAAGATATATAATGTATCATAATACCTAATAAATTTTCTTATTTTCTCAAATGGGTTACGCATCTGACACATAATTTTAATATTTAAATTTTTTTGCAAAATCGTGCCCTATAGACACGATTTTAGTGTTGATATTATCACGCCAGTACTGAAATCGTGCCCTTGCCCAAGGGCACGATTTCAACATATTAAGGGAGGAGGCTCAACAATATAATATAATATAATATAATATAATATAATATAATATAATATAATATAATA
>QANZ01031608.1:0-10333 GCA_003254925.1 Chamaecrista fasciculata | reverse complement strand
CTGTGGGGAGAGATGAGGAAACTCCGGTTATCTCTCCCCCCCTCAACTTAGCTGTTGCGAAGACGCACACGCACTGGACGGGGAGCACCTCGTAGGGAAGAGAGTTCCTTCACGAACTCCACCCTGCTCCCCCCTACACTCTTCGTAGCTGTCTGCTCCATCTCTTCGCAGTCTTTTCAACGAGCAAGTTTTCTGTTTCTTTTATTCAACCCCCGAGAGACCCTGGTACGGCTCTCCGCGGAGGTCATACCTGTATTCTGTACTAACCCCTTGTTGTTATCTCTTACTGTGAACTCAAGCAAGCTACGACGTTCTCTGCAATGGAAACCCATAACGAGAACCAGCTGCACCCGAGCTCAGCAGACGCTCCCTCGGGCTCGAGCCATCCGAGAGATCAACAAGCCGGAGACACCATACATGAGCATGACCTCAGGTCATCCCCTCGGAGTGCACCAGGACACGTACAGCAGGGCGAGAGAACTCCCACACCACTGACCTCTCTCGCCGGTTTCCACCAGCATACAGAGGAAGAAACTCGCGCAACACCCTCTCCGTATACAGCCGAGATACGAGAGATTGTTCAGACAGAACTCAGGGAGGCAAGGGCTGCACACGTAGCTGACATGGCCTCCCTGCGCCGAAACATGGAAGAACAGTTTGACCGGTTCATGGAGAGGCGTTTCAGTCAGTTGGTCAGCTCCAGCTCCAAAGGGAAGCAGATACAAGAAGTCCCCGAGCTCCCCCCACCCGCACACTACGCCACCCCCGACACACGACCCCCCTCAGAAGCCGTGTTGTCGGGACGAGAAGAGGAACACGTCCCCGGAGAGCGAAGCGAACCGACAGGGATGAATCACCCCTTCACCTCCCCAACACCGTCAGGGTCCACAATGCAACAGTGGAATGTACCAGCTGAGTTATGGCAACTCTTAGCCAAACACCTGCCATCTGCAGGCCCTTCAGCGACTGCAAACCCCCCATCGGGCCCCCCAGCAGTAGTTCCGGCACCTCCGGCGCCCCCAATGCCCTCTCCCGGGATATATGCGCCACACATACAGCAAGACGAGTTGCCCACCGGGTTCAAAATGCCGATGAAGCTGCCCCGGTATGATGGAACTAAGGACCCGGATGACCATCTCCGACAGTTCCACGCGTGCATGCAGATCGCTAACCTGTCGGAAGGCAAAAAGTGCAAGTTATTCCCGACCACACTCGTCGGAGAAGGGCTCATTTGGTTCTCCAAACTCCCGAACGACAGTATACACAGCTTCAGGGATATGGAAAACCTGTTTAAAAAGCGGTTTGCCACCAGTGTGGTGTACAAGCAGCCGGCATCTGTGTTGGCAGACGTTCATCAGGGAGAGCACGAGTCTCTCCGAGACTTCCTACACCGTTTCAATCAGAAATGCCTCACAGTTAAGGACCTCGAGGACAGCGTGGCGGTACACGCTTTCCAAGCAGGCCTCCGCCCCGGACAAACTCATAAGGAGCTGGCTTTCATGAACCCTAGCTCGTTAGAAGAACTGTTATCGAAGGTCCAGGAGTTCATCATAAAGGAGGATGCCTTCACCTCCCAGAAGAGCAGATTTGCGAACATGAGCTCCGGCAGCAAACAGCAACCGCAGCAATACCGTGGTGACCAACGACGCCGGGACCCCCCCGGCAGGACAGACAGAAGCACCCCCAGCAGGAGAGGGGTAACGATAGACAGCCAATCCCCCCCCGGACACGGTTTAACGTCTACACCGTCCTCACCGTCCCGCAGTCCCGGATACTAGCAGAGTCTCAGGGCCTCGGGATTTTCCCCGTCCTCACCCCAAGGAAGTCACGCCCCGGTGACAGACCAAAGGATCAGAGCCGATACTGTGAATACCACCGGGACCATGGTCATACCACCGATGAGTGCATCTCGTTAAAGGATGAGATTGAGGCCCTCATCCAGAACGGAAAACTGGGGAAGTACGTGAGACGGGACAACAAAAGAAGAGACGACGACAGAGAACACCGGGGTACGGACCAAGGCAGGCAACAGAGGCCCCGTCGTGATGACAGGCCTCCGGAAGGAGGATCAGGAGGGAATAACACAGGTTCTCAGATGTTGGGAACCATCAACGTCATCGCCGGCGGAGTGGACCGCCGGAGGAGGGGCCCGCAGTCGCGGAAGCGGATGAGGAGATCCGTTATGAAGTTGGATTACCTCAAGAAACCCCACGCGCCCCAAGGAGAACCAATCATATTCACCGACGAGGAGCTGGCGGACGTAGACTCCGAAGAATGTGACCCTATGGTAATCACAGCCGGGATAGGAAGGTACAACGTGAAGAGGATCTTGGTTGACCAGGGATCCTCGGCTGACATTTTATTCTGGGATGCCTTCTCAAGTATGGGTCTCTCCCGAGAGCAACTCTCCCCTTTCAACGAGCATCTGATAGGCTTTTCCGGGGCCCAGGTCCCCGTGGAGGGGATGATCGAACTGAACCTCACGCTGGGAGAGGACCCGAAGTGTGTATGCATCCCAACCATCTTCGTGGTCGTCAAAACACCCTCCGCCTACAATGCCATCCTCGGTAGGCCTTCGCTGAACGCTGCCCGTGCCGTAGTCTCCACGGCACACTTATTGATGAAATTCCCCACCCCTCAGGGCGTGGGACAAGTACGGGCAAACCAGGAAGTAGCCAGGCAATGCTACGCCACCAGCCTGGCCAAGCCCCAGGCAAGCCGAGAAGCTCCTCAGAACCCTCCGCCATCCACCTCAGAAAAAGGAAAAGAGAAGGAACACGCAGTAATGAACTGCGAGATTGTTGATCTACGGGATGAGATCCCACAGAATCATCCGCAGCCTTCGGATGAAATGGAAGCAGTGGCTTTTCCGGGAGCGCCGGAAAAAACCGTGAACATCTGCGCCACTCTCCCTCCACCAGAGAAAGAAGCACTGATCCAATTCCTCTACCGGAACGAGGATATTTTTGCATGGTCCGCGTCGGACATGCCGGGGATCGACCCAAGCATCATATGCCACTCCCTTAACGTCGACGGAAGACCTGGCGTCTTCCAGAAAAAAAGGAATTTGGGGCAACAACGCCAGCAGGCAGCAAAAGAAGAAGTAGAGAAGTTGCTGGCGGCAGGTTTCATTCGTGAGACCAAGTACCCCACGTGGCTATCCAACGTCGTCCTCGTCCAGAAGGCCAACGGAAAATGGCAGATGTGTGTTGACTTCTCCGACCTAAACAAGGCATGCCCGAAAGATCCCTACCCTCTCCCCAGCATCGACCGACTCGTCGACGGAACCAGTGGCCACGCCACATTGAGCTTCCTCGACGCATTTTCCGGATACAATCAGATCCGGATGGACCCGAGGGATGTGGAGAAGACTGCCTTCATCACAGACAAGGGAGTCTTCTGCTACAAGGTCATGCCCTTTGGCCTGAAGAACGCTGGCGCCACCTACCAGCGGATGATGGACCTCTTCTTCCGAGGCCACCTCGGAAAGAACATTGAAGTGTACGTCGACGACATGGTCGTCAAGACGAGAGCCGGTGGCAACCATCTGGAAGACCTGGAGGAGATCTTTGCAATACTGAGGCAGTACCAGATGCGCCTCAACCCTTCAAAATGCGCTTTTGGCGTGTCGGGAGGCAAATTCCTCGGGTTCCTCATCTCCCAGCGAGGGATAGAGGTCAACCCGGATCAGTGCAAAGCGATAATGGAGATGTCCCCTCCCAAGAACCCCAAGGAGGTACAACGCCTCACCGGCCGGATCGCCGCCATCCATCGCTTCCTCTCCAAGTAGCGCCAATACTGATAACCTCACTCCTCTCCAGGAGTAGTTAGTCAAAGGGGCGTATTCCCCCCACCCCTCTCCCCGTTTACATTTACTTGCAACTTTGTAATCTCCTACCCGGACATACAAGCTCCGGATGCTGTACTTATGCTTGCACACCGCGAGCTTTTACCTATAATAATAAAGGATCTTTTCTTGTGCAAAATTCTTTGTCTGTTTTACTTATACAGCAAGTACTAACGAAACATCTAAAACAAACTAACCAGGTCCGCCGACCGCTGCCTCCCATTCTTCAAAACCCTCAAGGGAGGAAAGAAGTTCGAATGGACGGAGGAATGCGATAGGGCCTTTCTGGAGCTGAAGCAGTATCTGGCGAAGCCGCCAATACTGACCACTCCCAGGCTAGAGACGCCAGTTTATGTATACCTTGCTGCTAACGACCAGGCAGTCAGCTCCGCGTTAGTCGCCGAGGAGGGAGAAGATCAGAAACCAATTTACTTCTCCAGCAAGGTGCTAACCCCGTCGGAATCGCGATACCACATGCTAGAGAAGCTCGCTTTCGCTCTACTAGTATCAACGAGGAAGCTTCGGCCCTACTACCAGCAGTATCAGATCATCGTCCGGACCGACAGACCACTACGGCAGGTGATCCACCAGCCCGACGTCGCCGGACGGCTATCTTACTGGGCCATTGAGCTCTCGGAATTCGGACTCATGTTCCAACCCCGCAGAGCCATCAAGGGGCAGGCCTTAGCGGATTTTGTCGCTGAGATGACCTCGCCGGAGGCACTCAACAGCACATGGGTAATATACGTGGATGGTGCCTCCTCCAGCAAGTCAAAAGGAGCCGGGGTCATCCTAGAAGCACCAGACGGGATGGTTATTGAGCAATCCATTGAGATACGCTTCCCCGCCACCAATAACCAGGCAGAGTACGAGGCTCTCCTAGCTGCTTTGGAGCTGGCCCTCACGGTCAACGCCCAGGAGCTAACGGTCAACAGTGACTCACAACTAGTGGTCCAGCAAATGAAGGGAGAGTTCGAGGCCAAGGAGGAAACCATCCTCAAGTATCACGCCAAAGTGCGGCGTCTAGCTGCCAAATTCCGAAAAGTCGAGTTCCGACACGTCCCCGGGGATCAGAACTCCCGCGCCGACAAGTTAGCGAAGCTGGCAAATAAGCCCAGCAAGGCCGGTAGAGACTCCATCATCTGCACCACTCTCGAACAACCCTCCATCAACGAGGAGGAAGTAAACCAGATCGATGGGGTATCCACCTGGATGACGCCAATCATGGCCTACCTCAAGGATGGTATCCTCCCCGCCGATCGAGCAGAAGCGAGGAACTTGACCAGAAGAGCTGCACGGTATTTCCTATCCGGCGAAACGCTTTACAAAAAGGGATTTTCATCCCCATCACTGAAGTGTGTACCCCCGGAGGAAGCTAGCTACATCCTCCGTGAGCTGCACGAGGGGGTATGTGGCTCCCACCAGGCCCCAGCAGCTCTAAAAAGGAAAACGCTGCAAGCCGGCTTCTACTGGCCGGGCATCATTAAAGACGCGGACCAACTAGTAAAAAAATGTGATAAATGCCAGCGCCACGGCAACATCATACACACGCCCGCCGAGGATATGCACCCTCTGCAGGCGCCGTGGCCATTCGACGTATGGGGCATAGACATCCTGGGGCCATTTCCACAGGCCACCAACCAGCGGAAGTTCTTGGTAGTCGCCGTTGACCACTTCACCAAGTGGGTAGAGGCAGAGCCCCTGGCATCTATTACCTCGGCGGCAATCATCAAGTCGTCACGAAGAATATAGTCACTCGATTTGGCATCCCACACACTCTCATAACAGACAATGGGCGCCAATTCGTTAGCCAACAGTTCCGGGAGTTCTGTGAGAGTTACCACATGAGACTGAAGACCACATCCGTGGAGCACCCTGCCACCAACGGACAAACGGAACTGGCAAACAGAATCGTCCTCAAGGGATTAAAAAAGCGCCTGGACAACGCCAAGGGGCGATGGGTAGACGAATTACCCTCGGTTTTGTGGTCTTACCGTGTCACAAAGCAGACGGCAACCAAGGAAACCCCCTACGCCTTGGCCTACGGCTGCGAAGCCATGATCCCCGCTGAAATCGGAGCAACCTCCGACAGAGTCCTTTACTACGAGGAACAGCAGAACCAGGCCCAGCGACAGGCATCCTTAGACATCTCTAAGGAAATGAGGGAGACAGCGTTGATCCGGATGGCTGCATACAAGCAGAAGATAGCGAACTACTTCAACACCAAGGTCAAAAAACGCACATTGCGCGTCGGAGACCTGGTCCTGAGGGAAGTCGCCAATAACAGGGTCAACCCCTCGGAAGGCAAACTAGGACCCAACTGGGAGGGTCCATACCGGATATACGAAGCACTCCCAGGAGGGGCCTACCGCCTAGAAACCATGGGAGGAAACCATCTTCCAAACCCATGGAATATAGCTAAGCTAAAGAAATATCTGTCTCCATGACAGTACTCATGTAACTTTTTTCAAAGTTTAATGAAAACCATGTTTCTTCTTATTGCTATCATCTCCCCTTTTCTCTTTCTATTACGATTGATTAAATGGGCCCTCGGTCCTCTACGCAGGCAGGGAGGGACGCCTCACCACGCCTCGGACACTTGAGCTCCAACGCTCTGCAGGTCAGAGTCACCTGCTCCGGCTAGCCACGTCACGAGTAAACTCAAGAAGCAAACAACGTGACGCACACATCGTAACACATCGTTACAATTAATTTTTACGCGCTATAACACAAGCAAATAACAGAAATGGCACCCAACGCCAACAATACATTTCATGTAAATAAATGTTATGTACAAATTTTCATATTTCACAGAGGAGGGCCAAAAAAATATAAGAGTCATTACATCGAAAGAGGGAAGGGGGTTACAAGTGTTTACAGCAGATAACATTCACACACCCCCCGGCGGCAACACAGGATCATCAACCAGGTAGTCGTCGGTCGAACAGTCAGTTGGCCCAGAACCCTTCGGAGGGGCATCACCTCCATCTTCCCCATCACCCCCATCGCCGAACAAGCCTAACCCAGGCCTTTCATCCCGGTGAGAAGGAGAGACGCCCGTAGCAGACGGGTAAGCACCCGGCACGTTCACCACCACCCCGAGAAGCATCCTCCCCAGATCCAGCTTACCACTTGAGGATTCCCCTCTCTCCGTCGGATCAGCAGGACGCTCCGGGCATTTCTCCAAGGGACGGACTCGGTCGACGATTACACCGTTGGCCACCTCCCGCATAGGGTGTACTTCATCCAAACCCCGGGCAGCCTCCGGATGGAAATGGACCACTTGCCTCACCCCGTTGATGAATCCCTTCTCATAGAAGCACTTCCCCTCCCACTGGAGTTGGGCCCTCTCATTTTCCAGGGTTTCCTCCAGTCTCCTGGTCATCGCGTCAAGTGACAGGCTGTGAGTCGTCGCCATCCGGCCCACAACGGCCTCGTGGTCACGCTTCAGCTCGTTGATGGCAGCGGAATGCTCCCGACGAAGAGCATCCATCTCCGACGCCCAGCGACCCCGCTGGACAGCCAACTCCTCGGCAGCCACCCGCGCAGTTTCTTCCCTCTCGGCGCGGACTGCCTCAAGGCGAATCTCGAACGACTCCCGCTCGGAAGCCAGAGCACTCTCAGCTGCACATTTTTCCCCCCGGAGTCTGTCCAACGATGACTCATAACCCCCCACAAGGCGTTCGAGCTCTTTGCCATGCTCCTCCGCCTGGGCCCTCAGCAGTTCATCAACTTTTGACACCCCCACAGCACGGGCATCCTCCAACTACTTCACCAATTCCCCCTTTTCGGTGGTAAGCTCCGCCACCTGCCCCTCCAAGAGGACAACCCTCTTCTCAGACTCGGCCAACCGAGCCTTGTGCATAGTATTCCTACCTCGGATGTCCTCGAACTGACGGTAAAGCACTACCATCCGGCGACAGGATTCCAAGCCGTGCTTAATGGCATCGCTGGCAACATCCCGAGGAAGTTTGGCCACCATGTCATCCATGTGGTCCTTGCCGGCCCGCGTGCAGGAAGACTCCATGAATAAGAAGGGGTTGATACTGCTGCCCATGATGTCCGCTGGCAACACTCCCCCCCTCGGAGCCGGCACAGGATATCGAGGGTTCAAAACGTCTATAGGTTCCGCCACCACCCCGCTTGAAGGTCCCGCGTCAGAGCCGTCATTGCCCCCTCCTGGAACAATCTCCTCTCCACCAACTGAAACTCCGCCCCCACGTGGCGAAGTCGCGCTACCAGCTGGAGGGACCATCCCCCCGGGCACGGTTGTAGCCACCCCGGTAGCCTGGGCCCCCTCACCTACTCCACTACTGCTTCCCCCAGCAGCTGAGACCCCGTCTCCAGGTAACCTGGCCCCCTCACCAATGGCCGAATCTTCCCCTTCCGGTGGCGGAGTACTCCCCCCGACAGGCACGTTTTCGTCATCGGGCAAGGATGGGGCCCCCTCGGTGGCCAAGTCTTTGTCTTCGGGTGGCGGGATACCCTCCCCGGCAGGCAAGTTCTCACCCTCTGGCGAAGATGAAACCTCATCGATATCCACCAATGCACCTGACGGAGGAACCTTTCCCTCTTCAACTGGTGGGTTCTCGGAAGTCCCACTCCCACCCACTAACTGACTTATGGTCAGCAGATCCTCCTCGCCGGAGCCCCCGCCAGACGACGATGCACTGTCGACTTCTATGACTTTTTCGTCAGCTTCCCCCTCCGCATCGTCATCCCCCTCTAGGGCAGCCGGACTGTCCGACGACCCCCTCGGAGCCGAGTAATACTGAGAAGACCCCCGCGACCTCAGAGTTGCACCAGGATCCTCCTCGGCGTCATCCTCATCTTCATACAGAATCAGCTTGGGCCTCTTCACGGGAGGAGAGGCAACAGTCACCAAGTGTTCCGATGTCCGTGGAATACCCCTCCCAAGTGGGCTCCCGGTCGAGACAGCCCTTTCTTTTCTCTTCTTCTTCTTCGGGGGAGAGACGTCCCTACCACCCTCCGCAGCCGTAGGAGGCAAGAGAGGCAGACGGAGGGTTGCCTCGGAAGCAGGCGTCACGAAGCCGCCACAGCAGGACGTGGCCTTGGTAAAATACTCCAACCTCCCCCGGAACCCAAGGTGATGCATCACTGAAACGAGAAATCAGGCACAGAGCAATCAGACAAAATAAACTCAAACAGAAAAGCGACGGGAAACAGAACGCCGTCAGGCAATACTTACCCCAAGTCTTGTAATCGTTCCCGTCTTGTTTCGCCGCCGATAGCAGCAGCTTGACGGCTCGGTGCTCCTCGGCACTCAAGTTCTCCTTCTCCAATACCCTCTGGCCAACTATGGGCTCTGACCAGGCCAGAGGGAACAAGGGATAACCCTCGTCATCCAGGTACCACGGACGCCGATCAGCCAGCTCCCAGGAAACAAAAAAATGGTAGTTCAACCATTTCTTCACACTGCTAACATTGGCAGATAGCACGCTATATCTGCCGGGCTTGTTCATACAGTGGAGGCTAACCCACCCTCCATTCTTACACTCCACTCGGTATGACCAGAATAAGACCCTCGCGGTCAGCTCCACGCCCAGTTCTGCCGCAACGTTCTGAAGAATGGCGAGAAGCCGCCAGGAGTTGGGATGCAGCTGAGCCGGGGAACAATTCATGTAATTCAGGACTTCCATTTCGAAGTCCGAGAAGGGGAACCGTATTCCCACATTCTGAAGCACATGTTCGTTGAATAAGAAGCCCCCTTCGTGTGAGAAGCCATACCTCTCACTACCGAAACCCTCGACGCCTTCCTTGATGTGGCGGGCTACATGCCCCAACCTCCTCATCGGAGTACTCGGAGCGAAATACGTCCCATTCAAAGTCGCGAGTTCGGCGGGATCTACAAATCTCGACCTCTCCAAGACAATCTTAGGGTCGATAGGAACGTTACAGGGCAACCCCTGTGGCGAAGACCAAGGCACCACACCCCGAGCACGGCGCAAGGCCTCAGCGCCATCAGCCTCCACGTGCATCAGCTTGGATTGGATGCCCCACCACAGGTCGGGCTCCATAGTGGGACCCCCCCAACCAGCTTTCATGTCCTTCCTCTCACTGACCTGGTACCCTCTCTTAGCAGCAGTAGCAAGGTCAAGAGGGCGGGCAACCGGAATGCCGTCGTCTGGAACCGACGAGGAAGCACCATCTCTTCCCCCCTTGCGACTCGAGATTTTCTTCAAAGTCTTCACCATAGTTGCTAGTTACAGCTCACTCGACTCTTAGCTCTTGAGTTTTTGCTCTGGAGAAATCGTGGGAGCGAAAAATGGGGGAAGAGAGGGAAATGACAGTTTATAAAGGACCGTACGAAAATTCAAAAATAAAGCAGGCAGTTGAAAAGACGCTGCCGACGTCAGCAACCTGGGAAACCGAAGAACTTCCTCCACACATTTCTCATTTCCCATGCCACGTGTCATCCGACACTTTTCAGCTTCCACGGAAAGAAGTCCAGAAGACTCAGGGTAT
>QANZ01031604.1:32195-54749 GCA_003254925.1 Chamaecrista fasciculata | reverse complement strand
TCCTATTATAAAAAGAAAATGACCTTAATATAAGAAAATAAAACTTTTGGGGATGAAAGTTTATTTTTCCTCTTTTTTTAACGGAAAAATGGATGGAAAACGTTAGAGGGACCAACTTTTTCAAGTTTTGCATAACTGGGGGACCAATATAGAACAAAAAATAACTGGGGGACCTATTTGGAACAAGGAGCATAACTGGGGGACCAAAATAGGACTTTGGCCTTAAAATTTTATATTAATTATTGATTTCGTCTTCAATATGTTTTTCTATCAATTTAGTCCCTAAAGTCTTATATTTTGGTTGATTTTATTATTTGAGTAACTTCTTATAATAAATTAATGATAAACTTCATCGTGTTGTTCAATCTGAGTTAGGATTGAATTTTTTTTCTATGAAGTTTACATTAAATGTCATTAACTACATAGAATTTGTCGTTAATATTTGATTAAAATAAGAGAAAAGGATAAAATTGACCAAAATATAAAATTTTTGAGAAAAAAATTGACTATAAACAAACATTAAGGATGAAATTAAAAATTGATGTAAAGTTCAATGACAAAATGAGTACTTTGCCAATCTCAAACAAAATTTACATAAAGTTTTTTATATATATTTTTATTTTACAAACTTTTGAATTATAAACTTTATTCATGTTGTTTTATGATTATTCATTCAAAAGAACTATTTTTATATATATTTTCTTTTATCATGATTAATAATTTAAAAAACTTTGTATGTCATATATCTTAATTTTATTGGTGAACTTTATAATGAAAATATGACAAATATGTTAAATATTAGGTTAAATAAATTATTTACTTTTAAAGTAGACTAAAGGTCTAATTTGGTCCCTCACACACACATATATATATATATATTCTGNGACTAAATTGTTAACTTAGTAAAGAAAGAGAGACCAAATAGTAAATTTTCTCTTATTTTTTATTTCATAGACTATAGTTTTAAACATGGACGACCAGAAAGAGATGGAGCCATATAATATAAGATATATATTCTGAAATTTATCTTTCATAATTTTTACTTTCAATTTTCTTCTTTACAAAAAAAATATATTTTTTTATTTCTTTTATATTAAAAGAATATCACCATTAAGTTTATAATTGAAGTTGCAGTCTTGCAGATATCATTTGATTAATTTATATGTGTAAGATAATAATGTGATAATTTACATGAGAAAAGCACTCATTTTTGCAGATTTGGATCAATTTGAAGGTGAAGATGAAGGATCTGTTAAGCTAATAGGAACACCATGTTTTAGAGATTATGGCTCCGTTTGGTACCCTTTTGGGTATGTAAAGGNCACTTTACATAGCTCAAATTACCATACCAAACACATGAAAATCTTGAAAACCGTGCCCTTTTACATTGTAAAAGTCATCTCCTCCCTACCAAACGGAGCCTATGAGTGCCTTGGGTGTCCTTGCATTAATAGTCAGTGTCAATGTTACCCAAACCCTAAAATTAATGGAATCCATTGATCTTGGATTCATTAATTATTCATGTCCTACAAAACTCTCTCTATATAAATTAAATAAACTAATACACCTTCCGGTTCACAATATCTGCTGTAATTTTAAGAATGTCTATGTTTCAAAATATTTAATGTTTTGGAAAATCAAAAAAACATTAATTATTAGTTTACAATTTTATTCCTACTATTTTCTCTTAATAATAAATATAATTTGAAGATGTAAAAGAATAAATAAGGGTAATATAATCTTTTTATCTTATACTTTTGTAAGTTCAAGGTGAAATAATTATTTTCTTGGTCTGTGTGCACTCACAAAACTAAGCCAAATATTTTGAACCAGAGGGAATAATATGGTTGATGAATAATAATATGCACTGTTAGTGAAATTAAGAGCATCAATAATTAGCCAATGAATAATAAAAATAGTCCTTCTTCATTGTTGTCGTCATGAACATTTTTTTTGGTCGGACATCTCCTGAACATTAAACAATATTAAATTAAAGCACAGTTAACTGAACCGGACAGATTACTCTAATTTTATCGGTTTTAAATCGATTTTATTGATTGTTGTTAATATTCGCGTACTACTAGCCGGATGGTTCACTCTAATTTTATCGGTTCTAAATCAATTTTATTAATTGTTGTTAATATTCGTGCACTACTAATTAATCGGGTTTTAGCAGCAGGTGAAACTGCTGCTAAAAGTCATAAAAGCTATTACTAAAATTATACCAGCAGCTTCTGTACGTAATTGCTGCTCTGAATATCAAGCTGTTGTTATATCTCTGTCATTATTAACTTACAGAAGCAGATATAAAAATTGCTGCTATAGAGTCAAATAGCTTTTATTATAAGCAAGTTTTATAGCAGCAAAAAGAAACTGTTGCTATAGAATCAAAGTAACTTCTGTAGCATCCTATTTTTTGTTACACAAATAAGTTCTACCGAAGGAAGAAAAACTGCTACTATAGATTGAATCTGTCGCAATTTTATTGGCTAAAAATATAAAAATTATATTGTCAAATGTCAAATATACTTGATAGAGTAATATAAAAAATCAATTTCTACATTGTCAGAACATAAGAATACACAAATTACATCACTAAATTTCAAATTTATTTATAATAAATGGATAACAATGTCAATCATTACATTCTCAAAGAACAATAAATTAAACTATATATCAACTTGTATTTATTCCACTCCTACTTTCCAATTTTACAAGCCAAAAAAAGACTTTAGACAAAATGTTTATTGAATCAAAACTTCACAACTTCAACAAAGTTTTCAATAGTCTCAATCCTGCATAGCATAAATTAAAAAAAAATATTAAGGCGAATTCTAATGCAAAGCATAAACAAAAAGTTTCAAAATTTGCCAAAACGAATGCAAAAGAAAGGCAGCAGATTTATTCCTAACAGAAGCACCAAATGTGATGAAACCACGATAAAGATACACCATTATCACAATCAAATTACCCACACCATTAAAAAGAAAGAAAGAAAACAAAAAATAAATAAATAAGAAACTGAGAGGACAAAGTGACTCTCTTTGGCAAATAGTAAGATCTGCAACATTACATAAGTGAGATATGTGTGAATGTTGATTGTCTTGGTCTTTATATTGATATGAATCAAAATATTGTACTGGGTCTAATTCTTCTATGATTCTTTCTCAATTGCTTTAAGAGTCAAAATGAAACAAAATGGGATCTTATTTTAAACACATCCAATTCAATCATTTTAATTTAATAGTGGAGAACTGATTTTGAATCACAAAGTAGTGGTCACAATTGAAGTTGATATCAATTATTAAGTATAATGTAATTTAGATGAGAAAAGCACTCATTTTAATTTGCAGGTTTATAGTTTGAAGGTGAAGATGAAGAATCAGTTAATTAAGCTAGTAATATATACCATGTTATATAGATTATCAGTGCCCTGGTGGGTGTCGTTGCATTAATCATCGCTGTAATTGTATCCAAAACCAACAACATCTATCCAAACCCTAAAGTTAATGGAATCCATTGATTTTGGATTCATTGTTCATGTATATATACTACAAATTAAAACTCTCTATGCAAATTAAATAAAACTACATTATATATGGTTGATGAATAATATATATTGTTAGTGAGAGAGTATCATGCATCAAACTCCAAAGCATTAAACCCAAAAAAAAAAAAAAAGTTAAAGTGGCTAACCCTTAAAAGCCTATAAAATACAGAACATGGACAAGTTTTTGGAGAAGATGGTCTTCTTCGTTCTTTCTGTGTTAGAATGATGATATCCTAAAATGGGCTCGAGCCCAAGCCTTTTGTGGGGCCCATTTGGGCCTATTTTGCTTAAAATAGGACCATTTTTTAAGACCCGTTTTCAAAATATTTTTCAAAAATTAAAAACCATGCAATCAATTGATCAAATACTTACATATTCTTTATTCACATGATCGAGCTTATATTAAAAACATTCCAAATTCAAGATACAAAAACTTAAAAAATTCAAAAACCCAAGTTACATAACAAACACAATCTCATAATTGTCATAAGTTCATAATTTATAAAGAAAGTTATGCGACAAACCGGATAGATTAATATTTAATACTGATTTTCTCTATTCTACTATTAATAGGAGCCTTCATGCTTTGTTTTTTAAATACATATGAGAAGGGAACTTCTCCTTTAGTAAAATCCTTACTACTTACTAGTTATTTCTTCTCTCTTTATGCTTTCTTTTGTGGTTCATCATGAAAAATAATTTTATCTCTCGCAGATAATATTTTCCTTGTAAAACAAAAATACTAACAAGGCATTTTTTTTTTTTTTGGTAAACAAGAGATAAAGCAAAAGCTAAGCAACAAACAAGTGGGTAAGGAAAACCCCAGGCCACTCAAATCCGCATAAACACGATCAAGGCATTTAAGTTAATAGTCTCTGTATTTATTTTCTTTTCCATATCTACTTTTTTTTTTTTAGTTTTGGTCATTCAAAACTTATGATATATCATATAAAATTATAAATTACATATAGTATATGTTATATTTTAAAGAATATAAAACATGATATACACCCTTTTGTACCCAGGGTCCTCTCCCACTCAGACCCGACGCCAGGAACAAACCGGCAGGGTCCCCTCCCGCCCAAGCCCAGCGCCAGGAGCAAACTGGCAGGGTCCCCTCCCACTCTTAGCTGTCACGGGCCCACCATACAGATCTTCTCAGATCTTCTTGGACACAATCCCCCAGATCTTGGGATACTTTCCTGACTCAACAGGCACAGGTCAACATCAACCATCTACCACACTGTACCTTCTCCTTCTACATATACACACTCATACACCTTAAACAAGGTAAGTAATGAATCTCTCCAGAATTCTTACTCCCATCTCCCACTCTCTCTCTAACTTGAGCTTCGGAGTGGATTCATAGGGGCCTCCCCCTGTGCAATCCTTCTTCCAGGTTTCAAGTTCCGCAGGAGGTGGACAAGGATCGCAGGGAACCCCTTGCGCTTCCTCTTTTGCAGGATCCGGCGACTCCAGGTCTCCCGGAGACTGCCCTTCAACTGTGAACTCCAAGGTTAGATCTCCCTTGATCCAGCTTTGTAGTTTTCAAAACATATATATTGTCTGGCTAAGCTTGGAAAAAAAAAAGACCCAGCCCATAACTCTAACAACATTTAAGCTTTTCACATTCAGGCCTTTTAATTTTTAGTTTGTCGAATTAGTCGGGTTTGGAGGCTCATGATTAAGTTTAATAAATACCCATTCCATTTTGTGTAAACATTTCTAACCCTAAGATCATTTTAACTATAAGTTTGTCTATATTATTTCTTTTTTATAAATTATGCAAAAAAGAGTTTTAATTTTATTTCTCTAGCTATCATAATTAATTATGTCAAAATTCTTTGCAATATCTCTTATTTATAATAGTAAACTTTATAACAAACATATGCGAAACCATATATATTTAAGTTCATTCATTTCTTCTTTCTTCCTTAGTTTGTGTAATCCAATTATATATATATATATATATGATAAATTATTTTTAAAATGAATTAAAACTTTATTTAATCCTCTGGCCTCAATTTTTTTTCAAATTAATCTTCAATCTCCTTCAATTTGCATGATTATTCACAAAGATTGCATTTTATATTTTCATATTCAAAGGATATTTTTTTGGCCTGAAATACTCATATATTGAAACAAAACAAAACGAAATGAACACTAACATTTGATACACGAATTATTTTTTCATTCTCGGAAATTAGATTCCTGGGAATGTGATTCCCAGGAATATGGTTTCCAGGAATATAAAAATATATGTTTGGATGAGTTAAAATAGTTATGGGATTATTTTACAATATTCCTATGAATATTACAATCTTATGTTTGGTCAACTTTGATAATCCTGGGAATATTTGATATTTTTTTCAAATATGTCGTTGACTTTTTATTCTCAAATAATAACTTATCAAATGTAAAAATTCTCCAAAACAGTTAATAAGAATACTTGGAAAAAATGTTCTTTGTTTTTACATCATTGATGATTTATCAAGAAAATACAATTTCAAAACATAATGACATAATTCTTAAAATTAAAAAATAATCTAAAAAAATCATCGCTCAAAATATAACTATAATTGTCAAAATAAAACTTAATTAGTTAGGTTTGACAAAGAGAATAAAATTAGATGAGAGATGAAAAGAATTTGTAAAACAAAATTTAATTAGAAAGGTAAATAAGTCATTTTAGGTGGACCAAAATAATCTCATCCCATGGGATTAGAATATTCCCACCCTAGGGGGTGGATTAAAAAATAGTTATTTTAGGAAATTATGTTACTCCTGAGAATACGATATTCTCGGGACTAATTTTTAATCCGCGTACCAAACGCAGGATTAGTCTATGTCGGGGCTCCTAATCCCGAAAATATTTTTCCAATTCATGTACCAAACACTCCCTTTCTTAACCTATACCCTCATCAGTAGCAGAGGCATCAAAAGCTAAAATAGAAACTAAAGAAGATGGAGGATTGACAACTCACCCCAAATGACTCATCTTCAATTCTACATGTTTGGCAAGCCAATCAGCTGCTAAGTTTGTTGTTCTAGAAATCCAAACAATAGAAAAACCTGAGATCAAACCAGAAAGCAAAACAATATCCTCAATAATAAAATTGCATCTTCAATCAAGAGAGATCTTTAACCACATTGCGACTCTATTATTGATTATGCATGTGGGCAATTTCTCTTTTTGGCACCAATATAGCTACTTGTTTCTTGAATACCAGCCTAACTAGTTTATTTTTTTTTCTAGTTAATGATGGCGTGTTTGCATGAAAGGGTTGCCCTTCCAAATAGAACATTGGTCGTGGAAGTGAGTTAACCTTTTAATCATTTCAATCTATACTATTTTAATTTAATTATCTCTTAATCAACTTTACCTTCCAGTTATTTAAAGATTTTTTTTGTGAGAAATGTTCTCAAAGTTAATCATACCCATTAATTAATGTATATACTAATTAATATATATAGTTAATGAAACAGAAAACATGCCTTTAACACATAGTGATAAGTTTTAAGATTTTAGAGCTTCCAAGTGTGATTTAAAGGAGTTTTCTTTTTCCTTTTTTTTTTCTATCTAGTTTCTGTGACTTCGTCCTAATTTATCAAAACTTGACTTACTTCATGCACTTAATTAAATATATTGAGAGAGTCTCCAAATGAATATAATTGCATTCACAATATTTTAAACTCGGAATCTTATTTAAACAATACTAAATTACTTATCATTTAGACTAGTTCACATTAATTACTAATTAGTACTTGAAAGAGTATTTTATATATGTAACACTTTCATAGCCAGCTAGCACATAATCTATATATCCATTTATAGCATATGTCACCTTTAATTACTT
Source organism: Chamaecrista fasciculata (assembly GCA_003254925.1). Classification (NCBI taxonomy): domain Eukaryota; kingdom Viridiplantae; phylum Streptophyta; class Magnoliopsida; order Fabales; family Fabaceae; genus Chamaecrista; species Chamaecrista fasciculata. Next base: position 47,342 of record QANZ01031604.1, on the reverse strand, counting down.
GTTTCTCTAGCCATTCTTTGATATATATGGCTTCAGCATGACAATTAGAATCATTTTTCTTTTTTTAATTATAGGATCATTTTACAACATGCATGATCATCTATTCTTTAAAGAACAAAAAACATAACATGTTGATACAAGTGTTGCATTGAAAAAATATTCTAAAGAGGCCTATAAGTGCTGGCCACGGATCTCTTCCTATTAGGCTAGTACTCTTTTGTGATTGAGTTCATTTTCAAGGTTTATATTCGTATTAATTAATGTTTTTATCAAGAGTTGGTCAACAATAATAGTAACCTTGGAGGATTTAGATGATGCTTATAATTAAAATAATCTTAAATTCTTAGGGTTAGAAAATACCATTTAATTTAGAAACTTATATTTTTGAGACATAGAAATAAGTTTCCCTATATTATTTCTTAGGCTTACCACAGAAATAAGTTTGTCTATATTATTTCTTAGGTTAACCTTTTTTGTTTAAGAAAGATGATATCTCTTCCGTTTGATATTTAGAAACTAATACTTTTGAGACATAGAAATCATCAAAATGAACAGGAGTTTTATGTTTCAAAAAGATTAATCTATAATTATCAGTTGGAAAATACCATTTAATTCTTAAAAATAAAAAATAGTTAGACAGAGAGCATTAGAAATGGCAGCACTTTAAATTTAGTTGAAAAAATTCATTGTGCAACCAAATCATTAAAGAAATGCAGCAAAATAGACCTTTTCGTTGTTATGAAATGGCAGCATTAGAAAAACTTAGCAAAGGTGTGAAGACTGAAGAAGAAAACATGGATCCAATTTAAGAAGAAACGAAATAAGAAATTAAAATAATGCATTAAGATTCTCTGCTTTTCCATTATGAATCCAATTAATATGTTTTTTTTCTTTTTTCTTTTTTTCAAGAAAGTATAGAGATATGCTTATTTTTTCAAGGCTAAAGTGTACTTTTGGTCCCATAACTTTGACAAAGGTTTCAATTTGGTCCTATAACTTTTTTTTGTTGCAAATTTAGTCCCATAACTTTGGCAAAGGTCTCAATTTGGTCCTATAACTTTTTTGTTACAATTTTGGTCTCATAACTTTTAAAAACGTCTCACCGTTGGTCCCAATACTAATTTCCATCCATTATCTGTCGCTAAAGATGATCTGACATACTAAGTTGGATGATGACATGGCAAATATGGGTGAAGTTATGGGACGGATGGAAATCAGCTTGGGACTAACGATGAGACGTTTTTAGAAGTTATGGGACCAAATTTAAACCTTTTCTAAAGTTATAGGACCAAAAGTGAACTTTAGCCTTTTTTTCAATGAGAGGCCTGAGTAACTGTTGGAGTCATAGACTCATAGATGAATGACAATTGACAAGTCATCATTTAATGCTAATAGATGGAGTTCGTAAATCGTACGTTGTTCAACTTTCAAGAGTCATGCATCTAATTTGTTGAGGGAAACAAAATGTACTTGAAAATTGGAAAACAATTAATTTAGAAAAATTTAATTATATATTATTTTGTTTTTTAATAAATTAATTATTAATGAACATATGATTTATTTTTTTTAAATAATGAGTATATTGTTTAATTTTTTTTAAAGATTAAATTATTTATTTCAATCTTAAAGATTGAATTGTTTTATTTTTTAAGAATTAAGTTATTAGTTTATTTCATTTTTTTCTTTTCTTCTTACTTAATATTGTTTTATTCTTTATTTATTTGTTAATTTAATTATATATAAAATAAACATAACTTATTTTATGAGGAATTAAAGGCAACAAAGTTTCTTAAAGATATTATAAAGATTTGATAATATTCATTCATTATTATATATATCTCATTTATAATACACGATTTATTTTTACACGATTTATTATATCTCATTAAAAATATATATATATATAATTATTATCTATTACAAATATATTACACAATTTATTTTTTAAAATATTACTTCAAACATACTAAACTCATTAGTTATCTTATATTATATGGTTTTATCCCTTTCTGGTCGTCCACGTTTAAAATGATAGTCTATGAAATTAAAAATAATAGAAAATTTACTATTTGGTCTTTCTTTCTTTATCAAGTTAACAATTTAGTCCCTTATTTATTTTACATACATATTTGCGTGCCCGTTAGGACACGCAAAGCCCCTAGTTATATATATAATTATAACTTTTCAAGATATGAGTCCTTAGTTTACCAAATAAAATCATATTTTAATAGAATGAATGAATATAAAATACTAAAAATAATAATAAGTTAGTATAAATATTATAAAAAGTAACAATTTATCACTTTTAATAATTCATATTTTTCAAAGAATAATATTTACCCACACACTATTAACATGGAAAACCTAACATGCCGAATAAATTACTACCAAAAAAAAAATATAGTAATAAATTAGACACATTTATAAAGTTCAATCAATAAAAAAATTAATGTCAATATAAATTTGTTCTCATATTTTTCTTGAGATCTCAATTTAGTCTTGTATCTTTTTTTGTTACAATTTTGATCCGATATCTTTGCAAAAAGTCCTAGGTTCATATCTTTTGGTCAAGTTGCAGAATTAGTCATATATGTTTACAAAAGGATTAACCATACCGGTCCAAAAAACATAAATTCAAAGATATAAGACCAATTATACAATTGACCCAAAGAAATGAGACCAAATCTATAAAAAAAGATATGAGATCAAATTGGGAACTAAATCAGAACAACTGGGATTTAATCGACAAATATTAAATTAATTTATTAAATATTTTTTCCTATAAAAAAAATATTTTTTTTTCATATATATCAACCAAATACTCCTACTATATGTCACAAAATTAAAAAAAATATATATATTCTGAATATTAAATCTTAAAAGACCTACCTATTATTCGCACTCCACATACATAAAACTCATTCTCTTCTTGAGAGAAGGCCCAAAAAATATAGAAATGGTGACGACGAGCTTCAATACCACTACCAACGGTGACGGCGGCGGCGGTGGAAACGACAACACCACCACCACAAAACGACGCCTATGCTTATGTTCATGCACCAAAAAAGATTTCCTTCCAGAAGAATCCTTCAAAACCTGGGGAAATTACCTTCATGCCCTCCGCCACACGAAATCCCGACTCAAGAATCGCCTCTTCACGCGATCCCAAGACCACCTCGAGCTCCACGCGATTCGCGCGCGTAGCCACCACGACATGAAGAAATCCCTAAATTGGTTCGACCTAATTTGCTTCGGCCTCGGCTCAATCCTCGGCGCCGGAATCTTCGTAATCACCGGCGCCGCCGCCGCCAACGACGCCGGCCCCGCCGTCATCCTCTCGTACCTCATCTCCGGCGCCGCCGCACTCCTCTCCGTCCTCTGCTACACCGAGTTCTCCGTCGAACTCCCCGTCGCCGGCGGCTCCTTCGCCTACCTCCGCGTCGAGCTCGGCGATTTCGTCGCTTACGTCGCCGCCGGCAACATTTTGTTCGAATACGTCGTCTCCGGCGCCAGCGTGGCGAGATCTTGGACTTCGTATTTTAGTACTCTTTGTAATCGTAATCCCGATGATTTTCGATGGAATGTGGCTTCTTTGGCTGAAGATTACAGTCATTTGGATCCGATTGCCGTCGGTATTTCTATCGCCGTTTGTGTTGGAGCTTCGTTGAGTATGAAAGGGTCGTCTAGGTTTAACTCCATTGCCACCGTGGTACATTTCTTGATGTTGGCTTTTATTTTTGTTGCAGGTATTTATTTCTTTATCGATCACTCAGTATCATTTTGATATTTGTTTCTAAATTTATGTTTTTTGGACTGGTATCAATTAATAAGTTCTTTTTCATTTTTCTTTACCGAAAATTAGTAGCATATACGTGTGTGCATGTATCTCATGATATGTCTCTTTCTTTCTCTACAAACGTACCATGTAAATTTCCTTGAATTTTAATATGTTAAATGTTAAATGTTAAAATGTACTGAACTTGTGTGAATACACGTATGATATATATCCCACATACATACATGCATTACAGGTATAACAAAAGCCAACGTAGCGAACTTGTCACCATTTGTCCCATTCGGAGCGAAGGGAATACTGAAAGCATCGGGAGTGTTATTCTTCGCATACATAGGATTTGACGGTGTAGCCACGTTAGGCGAAGAGACCAAAAACCCAGGCAAAGACATACCCATTGGCCTCGTTGGCTCTATGCTCATTACTATCACTGTGTATTGCCTTCTAGCTGCGACCCTATGCCTTATGCAGCCTTATTCGCAGATCGATGCAAATGCGCCATTCACTGTGGCGTTTCAGTTTGTGGGTATGGATTGGGCTAAGTACATCGTTGCGCTTGGGGCTCTCAAAGGCATGACCACCGTTTTACTCGCTAATGTTATTAGTCAAGCCAGGTTGGTAGTAATTAACTCTTGGACATTGTCAATTGCCTGCATGTCGCTGCTTTTTTTATTTATTTATTTATTAATGGCTTCAAGTTGAAATATCATATGGAGTAGCTGAATAGGATATAGGGGTGAAAATTTATTTTAAGCCAAATGCACTTTTGGTTTCATAATTTTTGTTTAAGTTTCAATTTGGTCACATAACTTTTTTTTTTTTGTAATTTTAATCTCATATCTTTGTAAAAAGTTGCAGGTTTGGTCTCGTATCACTTTTGGTCTCATATCTTTTGATCAATTTACAAAATTAATCTCATATCTTTGTAAAAAGTTTCACCACCATCAGTCTCACCTGACCCAAAGCTATGTAACCAATTTTGTACCTAACCCAAACATATAGAACAAATTCTACAATTTTATCAAAAGATATGAGATCAATTCTGCAACCTTACCGAAGATATGAGACCAAATTTGCAACATAAGCAAAATATATAAAATCAAAAGTACAACAAAAAAAAAGATGAAATTAAATTGAGATCTAAATAAAAATTATGGGACCAAAAACATGATTTTTTTATTTTTATAATACAAAAAAAGAAAAAAGGAGCCACATCACCTTCAAATAAAATAATTCTCAAGATGGGTGCCACGTGGCACCCATCTTTTTTTTAATTTTTTTTTTTAAAAAAAAGGTGAAATCGCAATCAAGACTGCGATTTCACTGACAGCGTGTGTCAGTTGAAATCGCAGTCAAGATTGCGATTTCATGTACTATTTCTTTTAAAAATTATTTTAAAAAATAAATTTTTTTATTACAATAATATACAAAAATAAAGTTAGACACAAAATATTATATTTACTCCCTAAATAGCATACACATTTTGATCTAAGTTTAGCCAATTAAATGGTACCACCAATTTTATAAAAAAAAAATTAAAATTTCTCTCCAAATGGTTAAAAAAAATATTGATAAAAAGTAAGTTTAGTGATAAAAGAGAAAATTGTATTTATAGTCTTTGTATAATAAAAATTGTGTTCAATTTAGTTCCTCCTCAAGATCTCTAATTTTCTACATATTACACAAGATTAAATTTAGGCAAAACACCCTTTCATGCCCCTAACGTTTGCAGTGATTTTCAGTTATGCCCTTAACGTTTCATTTTGTTCAGACATGCCCTCAATGTGCAACCAACGTTTCAATTATGCCCTCAATTTTGACTCAATGCACATGTGGCAATTTTTTTTGCTTATGTGTCATTTTTTTTGTTTGACTTGATTACGTGGCATCATGACTGGGCATTCTTATTTTTTTTTTCCACCTTGGCATGATGACTGGATTTACATTTTTGAACATAAAAATTGAGTAAACTAGCAAATCAGTCCCTGGATTTACATTTTTCATCATCTTCATTCATTTTAGTCCCAAATTCTCAAAATAAAATTGTAAAGTGTCCCAAAACACTTCCAAACATTTCAATTTAGTCCTTAAAAGTATTAAAAACCCTAAAACCTAAACTCTAAAATTCTAAACCCTAAAACCCTAACCCCTAAACCCCTAAAAAAACCACTCTCTTGCAATTTGGTCCCTAGGTCCTCAAATTTATTAAATCAGAATTAAAAAAAAAATTGGTCCCTAAATCCTAATTTCATTATCATCTTCATCTTCTTCATCATCATCATCATCATCTTCATCACCTTCATCATCTTCATCATCTTTGTAATTTGAACAAACACAAGAGGGCCTATTTGGAATTTAAACTAAATTCCGGTGCCATCCCTGACCTCTCTTCTCTCACCAATCTCAAAACCCTCTTTCTCGACCATAACGCTTTCTCCGGTTCATTCCCTCCCTCCATTCTCTTCCTCCACCGTCTCCTCACTCTCTCTCTCTCTCCCACAACAATCTATCCGGTTCACTCCCTCCCGGTTTGACCCTCCTCGACCGCTTGATTTCTCTCCGCCTCGATTCGAACTCCTTCAACGGTTCGCTTCCTCCTTCAAATTTATTAACTGTGGTCCTCGATCTCCGTTCTTTGCTTCCTCCAATGGTTCTGCCTCCATGTCGCCGCTCGGCCAAAGCGCCCAATCGCAGGGAATCTTAGTGGTTCCGTCGCCTTCACCCTCTACGAACAAGCACAAGAGGACCGGTTTGATTCTAGGGTTCACCATTGGGTTCTCGGTTCTCCTTGCGTCGTTTAAATTCCAAATAGGCCCTCTTGTGTTTGTTCAAATTACAAAGATGATGAAGATGATGAAGGTGAAGAAGATGATGATGATGATGATGATGAAGAAGATGAAGATGATAATGAAATTAGGATTTAGGGACCAATTTTTTTTTAATTCTGATTTAATAAATTTGAGGACCTAGGGACCAAATTGCAAGAGAGTGGTTTTTTTAGGGGTTTAGGGGTTAGGGTTTTAGGGTTTAGAATTTTAGAGTTTAGGTTTTAGGGTTTTTAATACTTTTAAGGACTAAATTGAAATGTTTGGAAGTGTTTTGGGACACTTTACAATTTTATTTTGAGAATTTGGGACTAAAATGAATGAAGATGATGAAAAATGTAAATCCAGGGACTGATTTGCTAGTTTACTCAATTTTTATGTTCAAAAATGTAAATCCAGTCATCATGCCAAGGTGGAAAAAAAAAATAAGAATGCCCAGTCATGATGCCACGTAATCAAGTCAAACAAAAAAAATGACACATAAGCAAAAAAAATTGCCACATGTGCATTGAGTCAAAATTGAGGGCATAATTGAAACGTTGGTTGCACATTGAGGGCATGTCTGAACAAAATGAAACGTTAAGGGAATAACTGAAAATCACTGCAAACGTTAGGGGCATGAAAGGGTGTTTTGCCTTAAATTTATTTCATCTGAACTCCGTTTTGTACAAATTTTATATCAAAATTTTTATTTTTTCGTGCTCTACACAATGGTATAACTTTCGGAGTCTGAAAACACACTTTTATAATCCTAAAGTTATACCATTGTGTAGAGCACGATAATTTTCGAATTCAAAAAGTGTGTTCTCAGACTCTGAAAGTTATACCATTGTGTAGAGCACGAAAAAATAAAAATTTTGATATAAAATTTATACAAAACGGAGTTCGGATGAATAAGGTATGGATCTGCAAAGTTTAAAAACCGAGATTGTCAAAAATCGCTTAGCAAATCGCAGACTCATAACACTTTGCTGATCGATTTGCTAAGTCTGACCAAATTGCAGCAAAGTCTGCGATTTGCTAAGTGATTTCTTACCGTCCCAGTTTTTAAACTTTGCAGATTCATAACTTATTCATTCGAACTCCGTTTTGTATAAATTTTATGTCGAAATTTTTATTTTTTTCGTGCTCTACACAATGGTATAACTTTCAGAGTTTGGGAACACACTTTTTGAATTCGAAAATTATCGTGTTCTACACAATGGTATAACTTTAGGATTAAAAAAGTGTGTTTTCAGATTCCGAAAGTTATACCATTGTGTAGAGCACAAAAAAATAAAAATTTTGATATAAAATTTGTACAAAACGGAGTTCGGATGAAATGAATTTAATCTTGTGTAATATGTAGAAAATTAGAGAGCTTTGAGGAGGGACTAANTAAAGGAAAAACGTCTACATGAAATCGCAGTCAGGACTGCGATTTCAACTGACACACGCTGTCAGCTATGAAGCATGGACACTTCATTTTGGGGGCGTGTCGCCGTGTCTGACACGTGTCAGTGTCCGACACTCGTACGACACCGACACGACACATATTCATAAATTTTAGAATATAAATTAATTTTTGGTAACTTTAACATGACATACAAGAGAAAATAATAATATATATGACATATATTATGAATAGAAATTGTAATTTTTAAATTTTTTATTAAAAAATATGAATATTTAATTATTTATATATATAAATATATGCCGTGTCGTGTCCCGTGTCCGTGTCAGTGTCCATGTTTCATAAGCTATCAGTGAAATCGCAGTCTTGACTGCGATTTCACCTTTATTTTAAAAAAAAATTAAAAAAAATGGGTGGCTCCTTTTTTTTTATTATTATAAAAATAAAAAAAAAACCCCCAAAACATACCTTAACCTTTATTTTATCTTATATATAAATTTTCCTTGAGTTCTATTTTGTTAGCGTAAAACTTTTTAAATAATAAAATACATCTAAGATGTCTGAATTTTAAAAATTGACAAATTGATCTTTTAAAATTTCAAATTCTATCGATCAACACTATTTTTCGATTTTTTGTTCAATTACCATTATTTTAAAACTTTTTAAGAGTATTAGTCATCAAACTTGAAAGTTTAAAGGCTTTTATTGTCTATTTTTTTTTTTTTGGTTACATTCAAAAATGTAGACACGCGCTAGAGGAAGGAAAGGCTTTTATTGTCAATTTATTTGAACTCGAGAGTGTTTTATCTTGTCATCATCTAAAATTAAGTGAGTGGACCATTTAGAAATGTAATCTATTTATATTTAATGTCTGGTATCCCAAAGAAAGAAAAATTAAATAGTTTCATGTTTATAAAAGAAATTATAGAGTAAAGATACTTTTAATATTTAAAATTAAACATTAATTTTGGGATAAATTAAGGGAAAAAAAATAAGTTAATCTAAAATTAAAAGTAGTTTATGCATGCCGGAAGATTATTTTATCCAAGGTCAAAGTTCACTTTTGGTTTCATAACTTTTTTTAAGGTCTCAATTTAGTCCCATAATTTTTTTTGTTGCACTTTTGGCCTCATATCTTTTGCTTAAGTTGCAGATTTGGTCTCGTGTTACACTTTTGGTCCCATATTTTGGGTGTTGCAGAATTGATCTCATAAATTTTGGTCAGATTGCAGAATTGATTCCACATCTTTGGGTCAAATGCAGAATTGGTACCATATATTCGGATCATGTGAGATTGACGATGAAACTTTTTGCAAACATATATGACCAATTCTATAACCTTACTAAAAGATATATGACCAAAAGTGCAACCAAAAAATTGTGAGACCAAATTGATACGTGAACAAAAGTTATGCTCTTCTACTGTCTCTTCCCCTGAAATCTTTTTTAACAAAATAGTCCTAAAACTCACACAGGTACTTCACTCACATAGCTCGAACCCACATGGCTCCACCATTCCTCGCCGCCATAAACTCAAAAACCGGAACTCCGATCAACGCCACAATCGTCATGACCATCGCAAACTCCATCGTCGCCTTCTTCACAAGCCTCGACGTTCTCGCCAATCTCCTCTCAATCTCCACTCTCTTCATTTTCTCCCTCGTCGCCCTCGCCCTCTTAGTTCGCCGTTACTACGTCTCCGGCGAAACCTCCACCGCCGACCGCCGCAAACTCGCCGGATTCCTAACCCTAATCGTCTTTTCCTCTATCGCCTCCGCCGCTTACTGGGCCGTTAGCGGCGATTCCGGGTGGGTCGGGTACGCCGTTAGTGTTCCGGTTTGGTTTTTTTCGACGTTGGGGCTTCAGTTAACGGTGACGGAAGCCAGGAAACCGAAGATTTGGGGAACGCCGTTAGTGCCGTGGGTTCCGTCGTTATGTGTGGCCATCAATGTGTTTATTATGGGTTCGATTGATGCGGCGTCGTTTTTGAGGTTCTTGGTGTGGAGTTTGGTGCTTTTGTTGTATTATGTGTTCGTGGCTCTTCATGCGTCGTACGATGCTGCTATGGGAATGGGAGGAGTCGACGGTGATGAGGATGTTGTTGGCAATGAGGTTCCGGTTCAAGCTTGATGGAGTGGAAGCTCTTGGTGTGGCTTTCAATAAACTAATAATTTGGTCCATGAATTATTAATGAGCTGACAATTTGGTCCCTCAAAGATTAAAATAGTATATTCTTTAATCTATGAAATATTAAAATAGTATACTATCTAGTCCTTAAAGATGACTAATAAGTATATTATTTTGATATTATAAGGATTAAATTATGTATTTCAATATTTTAAGAACCGAGTTGTCAGCTCGGTGATTTCTCAAGGACCAAATTGTTAGTTTACTCTTAAAATAAATAGTTTAATATGTTAATATATTAGCAAGTATATTATTTAGTTATTTTAAGGACTAAATGTCTATCTCAACTTTTTTAGAAACCAAATAGTTACCTCGGTGATTTTTTTTAGGACTGAATTGTTGATTTTTTTTCTTTAAAAGTTTGTGAAAGATTTGTTTATATTTTTGTATATGAAAGTGAAACTTTGAGGATATTTCTTTAGGTTGATGTGAGAAGACAACAATTGATTAAAAACGGTTTTGTTAAAAAAGTAATGTCAAAGTATATTTTTGGTCTCATACCTTTGTTCAAGTTTCAATTTGGTCCCATAGCTTTTTTTTATTGCACTTTTGATCTCATATCATTGCAAAAGGTTATAGATTTTGTTTTGAATCTGACCGCACCCGTCGCTAGGTGGCCAAAAATACCGGAATTAATGCACTATAGTGGTGCAATCTGAGTCGATCTCTCGAGGAACTTTTGTGCAAGGTTTAAAAGCAAACAATACCGAATTAACACTAATTGGGAGAAAGCAACAGAAATTTTGTTCTTTGATTGTTTTCTATGACCTAAGACGATAAACATTGTCAAAGCGATATATCTATAATTATAACCAAACTAGTGTAAACTCAAGGGTTACAATCAAGATATAATCAAACAATAAATCCAAGTTCCTAATCAAGAATCAGAATACCAAAAAGTTCTCAGGTTCAACTAGAATTCAAGAACAATAAAGTAAATCCTAATTCTAGTGTGAGAAAAACTCCCTAATGACGAAACCCTAGTTCATGCTTTGCTCCAATGCTCCTCCGGGTATGAGTATCTAGCCGCTCATGGTTGACAGATGAACAACTTCAGAATCTGCTGCCATAATCTCAAGAGAAGCTTCACACGATAAACTGAATTGCTAACCGGGATACGGAATGTGTAAAACTCTCTCTCAAGTAGTGTGTAGCCTCTCTTTGACCTCTAGACCCTCTACATATGCTATTTTCGGCGCTTCCCCAAAGAAATTTAGGTCTGAATCATCCAAATCAGGCTTGGGCCTGTTTAATTAAGAATTGTCGCGAACCCGCCGCGGCTATACGTGGCGGCGGTTTCGGCGGCGGTTTTTCCAGCAAATTTAGTTTGTTTTCAGTTTGGTCCCTGACTCGTCTCCAATCATCCTTGAGCCTTCCTCGAAGTAATTCAACACTTTGGACTTCATTAAAACCTATCAAGAACATCGAGAAACTAAGTGAACTCTCAGGATAAAGAGGATCAATCAAGTAATAAAGATTAAACCCGAGAAAATCACTCAATTAATCACAAAATAGTCCAAATAATCATCAAACTTCAAGGCATCATATTTCATCATAAAAGGACATAAAGGCATGCAAATGAATCCCAAATGAATATAAAATACCCTAAAATGTCCCTAAAATACATGATGAAATAAAGAGTCCCAATAAAAAAAAAACAACATCCCAACAAGCATTAATCGAAGGAAATCAGCTTAGAACATGATTTTTGACAAAACCCTAACCTAAAATCACCAAAAACATGAAGGAAAATGGGAGGAAAATGGGGGAGTGTGAGTTCGTTCTGCTGCAGGCTCTTCTTCAGAGTCATCAATCACTGGAGCCCCTTGATCAACCTTCTGAGGATGTGGGTCAGGAAGCTCTTTCCCACTTCTTAAATTGATAGCATTCAAAGATTTCGGGTTGATCACTGTGTTGGAAGGCATCCCTCCACTAGACTGTGCCTGGCGATCATTCATGGAGTTAGAGACTTTGGTGACATACTCACTCAAATTCTCATGTTTGGTCTTCATCAATGTCATTTCCTGGAAGAGAGTGTTTATGTTATTTGACATATTTCCCATCTCTCCCTTCATATTACCCATCTCTCCTTTAACTTCACTGAACCCTGAGGAGACGTTCTGTGACAAAGCCATATTTGTCTCTTGGATGGCTTTGAACATTGCTTGGAAGTCAGGTTCTTTCCCAGATTTTTGCTCAACTGGTACAAGGGCATTGGAAGTAGGCTTTTGTTGAAAATATCCTGAGGAGGAAGTTCCTCCTTGATCACCACTTCCCCATCTAAATCCAGGATGATTCTGCCACCCTTGGTTATTTGCTGGAGTAAACTGATCCCTTCTCTGAAACTGTCCTGGTCTTTGTTGGTATACAGCTGAGACCTCCTCATACTGGTGAGGGCAATTCTGAGAAATGTGCATCACTGATTGACAAACTTGACAGGATGGTGCAACCATAGCCAAACTTGGGGGAGGCTTCTGTTGTGGGTGTGAAGACATCTGATCAATTTTCGCATTCAAAGCATCCATCCCATGAGCTAATTTTTCTAGGAAGGGATCTGAGCTATCTGCTGCAGTTCCCACTGCTTTCAGAGATCTAATATCCCTGACACTGTCATGCTGTCTATCAACTGCAATTTTTTTAATCAAGGCCAGTGCCTCTTCATCACTCTTTTCATAAATACTCCCATTGGCAGCTGAATGTAATGTGTTTGCATCATCCTTATTCATACCGAGAACAAAAAACTCCACCAGAATTCTCTTGGAGTATTGATGGTTTGGACATGCTTCAAGCATATCCTGGAATCTACTCCAGAAATCATAAATATTCTCATGTACATCTTGTCTGGCGGCGGCTATCTCCTTCTTGGCAGCTGCAGTTCTGGTGAGAGGGAAGTATTGATTGAGGAAAGCCCGGCGAAGAGTATTCCATGAGGAGTAGGCATCATCATGAAATCTGGATAAATTGTTGAACCATGTTCGGGCCTTCCCTTCCAATGTGAGGTGGAAGATTTTCCACATGCAATTGTCCACAGAAAGTGTTCTGGGTTTCATGGTCCTGCAATGCATGCGCAAGGTAGACAAATGAATGTAAGGATTTTCATCAGGTAAACCATGAAATTTAGGCAAATTATTTAACAGTGGACCCTTGACATCAAAATCAAAATCAAAATCAGGGTAAACATTTTGAAGGTTATCCATTGTAGCATCAGATTCTTCCTGATTAACATCCCTAATTGATCTAGTAGGCACAGGTTGTGCGGGATTGTTATTAACTCTATTCGGAACTTGCTCTAAAGCCAAATTAGCATTCCTAGCTCCCCTATTATTATTATCATGCTCCATGTTTAGTTCTAAGTCTGAATCAGAAGAACTATCTACTGGTCTAGTACTAGGTTCACTTAGTTTCCTTTGTCTCGTTTCTTTTCGCAACTTCCTACAAGTTCTTTCAATTTCAGGATTCAAAGGATTTAGAGGTTCCTTATCTTTCCTAAGCATGCAAGACTTAATTTTTAACACCAAAAGAACAAGAGAGATGTGAAAAATTGATGCACAAAGCAAACGGCAAGAGAAAAGAGCAAGAGGAAAGAAATTCGCTTAGTCTGGAAAAACAGTCGCGAAACAGCCACGGCACACTCCCACGGCGGGTTGGCGGCGGTTTGCACTGGAAAAACAGCCGCGAAACAGCCACGGAACACTCCCACGGCGGGTCCCGCGGCAGGTTTCTCTGCACAGCGAAAATTAGCAAAAATAGTCCAGAAAGTGAGTTCCCAAGCAATTCTTTGAACCAAAACTTTAAGATGAATGGTGCTAAACAAGTTAAAACAAATAAAGACTCACTAAACACTAAATAAAGCACGAAACAAAACAAACAAAAACAAAAAAAAATTGACTCCCTAAGACACGACAAAAGGAAACCCAATTCGTAAAAACTTGGCACAATCTACCGTTAAACTTTGGGAAAAGTTCCCCGGCAACGACGCCAATTTGACCGCACCCGTCGCTAGGTGGCCAAAAATACCGGAATTAATGCACTATAGTGGTGCAATCCGAGTCGATCTCTCGAGGAACTTTTGTGCAAGGTTTAAAAGCAAACAATACCGAATTAACACTAATTGGGAGAAAGCAACAGAAATTTTGTTCTTTGATTGTTTTCTATGACCTAAGACGATAATTAAATAAAGCAATAAATGTTTTTGTATTTTTGATTTAAAGGATTGAATTGAAAGAAATAATAATACGAATAGATTAACCAAATTGAGAAAACACCCGACAGAGCAATTGGATTAAGCAATCATTACTAATAAAGATAAATGGAGTATTCCCACACAAATCATCCTAAGATAGTCACTAACAACTTAATGACCTAGATTAACAACCCTATCATACAAACACCTTAAACAAGATAGATCCACAACAAGTATTGAAAACCTCATTCAATTGATGATAAACGAAGATCAAGAAACATAATCTTTATAACAATAAACATTGTCGAAGCCATACATCTATAATTGTAACCAAACTAGTGTAAACTCAAGGGCTACAATCAAGACATAATCAAACAATAAATCCAAGTTCCTGATCAAGAATCAGAATACCAAAAAGTTCTCAGGTTCAACTAGAATTCAAGAACAATAAAGTAAATCCTAATTCTAGTGTGAGAAAAACTCCCTAATGACGAAACCCTAGTTCATGCTTTTGCTCCAATGCTCCTCCGGGTATGAGTATTTAGCCGCTCATGGTTGACAGATGAATAACTTCAGAATCTGCTGCCATGATCTCAAGAAATGCCTCACACGATAAACCAAATTGCTAACCGGGATACGGAATGTGCAAAACTCTCTCTCAAGTAGTGTGTAGCCCCTCTCTGACTTCCAGACCTGACCTATATGCTATTTTCGGCGCTTTCCCAAGAAATTTAGGTCTGAATCATCCAAATCGGGCTTGGGCCTG